>JBBGZY010002719.1:272500-557352 GCA_037952925.1 Lithobates clamitans
ATACAAGGCACTCTCTGATTGGACAAGGTGGAGATTGTGATGTAATCTCCCCTCTTCTCCACCCCATCCAATCAGAGAACACCTTGTATTCATTGAAAAAAAAAAAACACAAGGTGGTTGACTTACTAAAACTGGAGTGTACAATTGCTGCTGCAGCTGTACATGGTAGCCAATCAGCTTCAAACTTCATCATGTTCAATTAAGCTTTGACAAAAAAAAAAAAAAGTTGGATGCTGATTGGCTGACCATGCACAGCTGCACCTGATTTTTCACTCTCCAGTTTTAGTAAATCAACCCCACGAGGTGTTCTATGAATGGAGGTGATGCAAGCACAGGCCTTGTCAGCAGCTGCTTTGGCAGCCTTAGGTGTAGGGTTGCCACCTTTTCTTCAAGTCAAACCCGAAAACTTTAGCGAGCGGTGCACAGCCATTTTTTTTTGTTATAGTTTAAACTATACATATATTTTGATATTAAATAACATTTCTAATCATATGAAGTTAATAATAAGAGTTCCCCTTTTACATCTGAACTCGCAGAGTTCCCTTTCACTGTAAGGGGGGACTCTGCAGACTGTGATGTAAGGGAGAACTCTGGGGACTCTAACATAAGGGGTGCTCTGGGGACCCTGATTTAAGGGGGAGCACTGAGAACTCTGATGTACAGAGAGGACTCTGATGTAACCGGGAACACTGCAGCCTCTGGTGTAAAGGGGAACTCTGATGTAGGGGGTTCTCTGAGAACCCTGATTTTTAGGTGGTTATGCTGGTTGGTAGGGGGTCTATTGTTCCTGGTGGGGTCTATTGGATCTAGGATAGATCTATTGTTCCTGGTGGGGTCTATTGTATCTAGGATAGATCTATTGTTGCTGGTAGGGGTCTATTGTATCTAGGATAGATCTATTGTTGCTGGTGGGGTCTATTGTATCTAGGATAGATCTATTGTTGTTGGTAGGGGTCTATTGTATCTAGGATAGATCTATTGTTCCTGGTGGGGTCTATTGTAGCTAGGATAGATCCATTGTTCCTGGTGGGGTCTATTGTATCTAGGATAGATCTATTGTTGCTGGTGGGGGTCTATTGTAGCTAGGATAGATCTATTGTTGCTGGTGGGGGTCTATTGTAGCTAGGATAGATCTATTGTTGCTGGTGGGGTCTATTGTATCTAGGATAGATCTATTGTTCCTGGTGGGGTCTATTGTATCTAGGATAAATCTATTGTTGCTGGTGGGGGTCTATTGTAGCTAGGATATATCTATTGTTGCTGGTGGGGTCTATTGAATCTAGGATAGATCTATTGTTGCTGGTGGGGGTCTATTGTAGCTAGGATAGATCTATTGTTGCTGGTAGGGGTCTATTGTATCTAGGATAGATCTATTGTTGCTGGTGGGGTCTATTGTATCTAGGATAGATCTATTGTTGCTGGTAGGGGTCTATTGTATCTAGGATAGATCTATTGTTGCTGGTGGGGGTCTATTGTAGCTAGGATAGATCTATTGTTCCTGGTGGGGTCTATTGTATCTAGGATAGATCTATTGTTGTTGGTAGGGGTCTATTGTATCTTGGATAGATCTATTGTTTCTGGTGGGGTCTATTGTATCTAGGATAGATCTATTGTTCCTGGTGGGGTCTATTGTACCTAGGATAGATCTATTGTTGCTGGTGGGGTCTATTGTAGCTAGGATTGATCTATTGTTGCTGGTAGGGGTCTATTGTATCTAGGATAGATCTATTGTTCCTGGTAGGGGTCTATTGTATCTAGGATAGATCTATTGTTGCTGGTGGGGGTCTATTGTATCTAGGATAGATCTATTGTTGCTGGTGGGGGTCTATTGTAGCTAGGATTAATCTATTGTTGCTGGTAGGGGTCTAGTGCATCTAGGATAGATCTATTGTTGCTGGTAGGGGTCTAGTGTATCTAGGATAGATCTATTGTTCCTGGTGGGGTTCTATTGTATCTAGGATAGATCTATTGTTCCTGGTGGGGTCTATTGTATCTAGGATAGATCTATTGTTCCTGGTGGGGTCTATTGTATCTAGGATAGATCTATTGTTGCTGGTAGGGGTCTATTGTATCTAGGATAGATCTATTGTTCCTGGTGGGGGGTCTATTGTAGCTAGGATTGATCTATTGTTCCTGGTGGGGGTCTGCTGTAGCTAGGATAGATCTACTGTTGCTGGTAGGGGATCTATTGTTGTTGGAGGGTCTCTTGGCGCTGACTGCAGGGGATCTATTTTACTGTCTTTCTTGTTATCATTAGCAAATTCTATAAAAATTATTTAGCACCATAAAATACTTGGTTTTGTATTCTCTAAAAGGGTTGGTACTGGGAGAGAGGCGAGGGGCAGAGACAAGAGACGATGCTTGGGGGTGGGTAGGGGGGCGGAGACAAGGCGACTCAGTGGGGGAGGGTGAATTTGCATCTATTCTCTGAGACAAAAAGCCCCGGGTGTCAAGATCCATTCATTTGGGGTTAGACTACTGTGAAAAGGCCAAACCTTCTATTACAGACCTCCTCTCATGTTTACTGGCCTGGCTCGCAGTCTCTCAATCTCCACTCTAATTCATCCCAAAGGTGTTCTATCGGGTTGAGGTCAGGACTCTGTGCAGGCTAGTCATTTTCCTCCACCCCAAACTCGCTCATCCATGTCTTTATGGACCTTGCTTTGTACACTGGTGCACAGTCATGTTGGAACAGGAAGGGGCCATCCCCAAACTGTTCCCATAAAGTTGGGAGCATGAAATTGTCCAAAATATCTTGGTATGCTGACGCCTTAAGAGTTCCCTTCACTGGAACTAAGGGACCAAGCCCAACCCTTGAAAAACAACCCCCCACCATAATCCCCCCTCCACCAAATGATCTGGACCAGTGCACAAAGCAAGGTCCATAAAGACATGGATGAACCAGTTTGAGGTGAAGGAACTTGACTGTCCTGCACAGAGTCCTGACCTCAACCTGATAGAACACCTTTGGTATGAATTAGAGTGAAGACTGAGAGCCAGGCCTTCTCATCCAACATCAGTGCCTGACCTCACAAATGCGCTTCTGGAAGAATGGTCAAACATTCCCATAGACACCCTGCTAAACCTTGTGGACGGCCTTCCCAGAAGAGTTGAAGCTGTTATAGCTGCAAAGGGCGGAGCCAACTCAATATTGAACCCTACGGACTAAGACTGGGATGCCATTAATGTTCATGTGCGTGTAAAGGCAGGCGTCCCAATACTTTTGACAATATAGTGTATTTCAGATTGATTTCTTTTGAAACTACATCATAGAGGTCTTGGTTCCCATTGTGATCATTTTGCAAACTGAATTGTATTGTATTTAGCAAATACTCCATCTTGTTGTCCTTTTTAATTTAAAAAAAAATATATAATATCTCTGTATTATTTTTCCAATATAAATCTAACAATACAAGTTTACAGAATCATCCATTATTAACCACCTCGCGCCCGCGCTATAGCTGAAAGACGGCCACAGCGCGGCGCTCAATTGCCGGGAGGGCGTCCCTGGACGTCCTCCTGTTTACATCCTCCCTGCGTGCCGCCGCGGGCGCGCATCGCGGGAAATCTGTGTTGGCCGTGTCCCTTGGACACGGCCAATCACAGATCGTGCTAAATGGCCAATCACAGCGACCATTTAGCACTCGATCGGAGTGTCCAATTAAAGATGATCTCATATGTAAACATATGAAATCATCTCTCATTGCCGGCTCTCCCTCCTCATACAGAGACCGCGTGTGAGGGGGGCGAGCTTCCTGCTGCAGCGGGAGTAAAAAAATCACACATTACAGTGCCACACTAACACAACACAGTGCCCACAGTGCCACCTGTCCCCAGTGCCATCTGTCAGGGCCAACTGTCCCCAGTGCCACCTGTCCCCAGTGCCATCTGTCCCCAGTGCCATCTGTCCCTAGTGCCATCTGTCCCCAGTGCCACCTGTCCCTAGTCCCATCTGTCCCCAGTGCCATCTGTCCCCAGTGCCACCTATCAGTGCCATCAGTCCCCAGTGCCACCTGTCAGTGCCATCTGTCCCCAGTGCCACCTATCAGTGCCATCTGTCCCCAGTGCCACCTGTCCCCAATGCCATGTGCCATCTGTTATCAGTGCCACGTATCAGTGCCATCTGTCCCCAGTGCCACCTGTCAGTGCCATCAGTCCCCAGTGCCACCTATCAGTGCCATCTGTCCCCAGTGCCATGTGCCATCTGTTATCAGTGCCACGTATCAGTGCCATCTGTCATCAGTGCCACTGTCAGTTTCACGTGCCATCTGTTATCAGTGTCATCAGTGCCACATATTAGTTCCATCTGTCATCAGTGCCAGGTATTAGTGCTATCTGTCATCAGTGCCACGTATAAGTGCCATCTGTCATCAGTGCCACGTATAAGTGCCATCTGTCATCAGTGCCACGTATTAGTGCCATCTGTCATCAGTGCCACCTGTCAGTGTCACGTGCCATCTGCTATCAGTGTCACGTGTCATCAGTGCCACGTATCAGTGCCATCTGTCATCAGTGCCACCTGTCAGTGTCACGTGCCATCTGTTATCAGTGTCACGTGTAATCAGTGCCACGTATCAGTGCCATCTGTCATCGGTGCCACATATTAGTGCCATCTGTCATCAGTGCCACGTATTAGTGCCATCTGTCATCAGTGCCACATCAGTGTCACGTGCCATCAGTGCCACTTATCAGTGCCATCTGTCAGTGCCACATCAGTGTCACGTGTCATTGTCCTGGTGCTCCAGGGCCTTCAAAAGTGTAATAGGTAGTCAACAAGTTAGATGTGTCATTTATGCTCCTAGAACACCTGATGGCGCTCCCTGAATGTTGGGCCTCTCTATGTGGCCAGGCTGTGTAAAAGTCCCACACATGTGGTATCGTAATACTCAGGAGGAGTAGAAGAATGTATTTTGGGGTGTCATTTGTGGTATACACATTCCATGTGAGAGAAATAACCTATTACAATGACAATTTTGTGGAAAAAAAAATCTTAATCTTAACAAAGAATTGTGGGAAAAAATTACATCATCAAAAACCTCACCATGTCTCTTACTAAATACATTGGAATGTCTACTTTCAAAAAAGTGGTCATTTGGGGGGTATTTGTACTTTCCTGACTTGTTCGGGTCGCAAGAAATGAGATGAGGCCGTCAGTACATCAGGTGTGATCAATTTTTTATGATTTGCACCACAGCTTGTGGACTCTCTAACTTTCACAAAGACCAAATAATATCCACTAATTTGGGTTATTTTTTACCAAAGATATGTAGCAGTATAAATCGTGGCCAAAATTTATGAAGAAAAACTAATAATTTGCAGTGGAAAACACTTTTTGATAGATAAAAAGTGCATTTTATATACAACTATATAGATCAGACCAAAATGAGGGACAAATGAGGAGGAATGAGGGACAGAGGGACATTGCTCCAAATCAGGGACAGTCCCTCGAAATCAGGGACAGTAGGGAGCTATGATGTTGGTATTCACTAACAATATTCCAATCATCCCTATATCTTCTCTTTAAGTATTGCATCCATATAGCCCACGTCTTAGAGGAATTTTCATAACTCTCCTCACACTTATGGACTCAGCTTTCAGCCTCCATATTCCTCTATCTTCCATTCACACAATATGGGACATTTATCGCTCAGTATTCTCCGAAAGTAGCTTTTTTTTTTTTTTCAATTTAAAATTACTCTACAGATTTGTCTACATTTGCCAGCCCAATATTTTCCTACGAGTCATTTGAGATCTATTTGGCACTCTCATTGAACGTTTAATATTAGTACCTATTATTGAAACAAGATGTTTCTCCACAATGGGCGGCCATTTGCTCCAGACCCCGGAATCCTTTGGGAATATTCTCAGGACTATTATCTTGGAAAGGGGCTTTTTCCCCCGAGTTCCAGGAAAGGATTAAAGAAAGTAACCTTCTAGGAAATGATTCATCGGTCTCCGTCCAGTTGTAGAGAGGCAGTTGTATGCGAAGACTTGCAATTAGGAGAATCAATGGGTCTTTGATGCCTCTGCAGGGCCTACAAGCCAGAACACTGCGCACTGCGCTCGCTTGTGAGGTCAGGAGATCTGGAAACAGATTTCCCTGTAATTGCCGGCCAGTCCTAACAAGACATCAAAGTTCTTCAGCAAACAGGAGGGCGACAGTGAAGAATCGGAATATTGCGTCACTCTTTAAAGGAAAGTGAAGATACTGAAGATGAGTTTCCTCTATAAGGGTCCATGCTGCTTATACAGGCTTTTGACTTTTTTTTTTCTTCTGCCTGTATAAGCAGCTCCATGTTAGTCTATTTGTCCATGCACATTAGAGAGTTTACAGGGATTGTCAGGTAGGTCAGTGTATGTCAGGTAGGTAGGTCAGTGTATGTCAGGTAGGTAGGTCAGTGTATGTATGTCAGGTATGTCAAGTAGGTCAGTGTATGTCAGGTAGGTAGGTCAATGTATGTATGTATGTATGTCAGGTAGGTAGGTCAGTGTGTGTATGTTAGGTAGGTAGGTCAGTGTTTGTCAGGTAGGTCAGTGTCTGTCAGGTAGGTAGGTCAGTGTTTGTCAGGTAGATTAGTCTATGTCAGGCAGGTCAGTGTATGTCAGGTAGGTAGGTCAGTGTATGTATGTATGTATGTATGTCAGGTAGGTAGGTCTGTGTATGTATGTATGTCAGGTAGGTAGGTCAGTGTATGTCAGATAGGTTGGTCAGTGTAGGTATGTCAAGTAGGTAGGTCAGTGTATGTATGTCAGGTAGGTAGGTCAGTGTATGTCAGGTAGGTAGGTCAGTGTATGTATGTATGTCAGGTAGGTAGGTCCGTGTATGTATGTATGTCAGGTAGGTAGGTCAGTGTATGTCAGATAGGTTGGTCAGTGTAGGTATGTCAAGTAGGTAGCTAAGTGTATGTATGTCAGGTAGGTAGGGCAGTGTATGTCAGGTAGGTCAGTGTGTGTCTGTCATATAGGTAGGTCAGTGTGTGTATGTCAGGTAGGTAGGTCAGTGTATGTCAGGTAGGTCAGTGTATGTTAGTGTATGTCAGGTAGGTCAGTGTATGTCAGGTAGGTAGGTCAGTGTGTGTATGTCAGGTAGGTAGGTCAATGTATGTATGTATGTCAGGTAGGTAGGTCAGTGTGTGTATGTTAGGTAGGTAGGTCAGTGTTTGTCAGGTAGGTCAGTGTCTGTCAAGTAGGTAGGTCAGTGTTTGTCAGGTAGATTAGTCTATGTCAGGTAGGTCAGTGTATGTCAGGTAGGTAGGTCAGTGTATGTATGTATGTATGTCAGGTAGGTAGGTCCGTGTAAGTATGTATGTCAGGTAGGTAGGTCAGTGTATGTCAGATAGGTTGGTCAGTGTAGGTATGTCAAGTAGGTAGGTCAGTGTATGTATGTCAGGTAGGTAGGTCAGTGTATGTCAGGTAGGTAGGTCAGTGTGTGTATGTCAGGTAGGTAGGTCAGTGTATGTCAGGTAGGTAGGTCAGTGTAGGTATGTCAAGTAGGTAGCTAAGTGTATGTATGTCAGGTAGGTAGGACAGTGTATGTCAGGTAGGTCAGTGTCTGTCATATAGGTAGGTCAGTGTGTGTATGTCAGGTAGGTAGGTCAGTGTATGTCAGGTAGGTCAGTGTATGTTAGGTAGGTAGGTCAGTGTGTGTATGTCAGGTAGGTAGGTCAGTGTATGTCAGGTAGGTCAGTGTATGTTAGTGTATGTCAGGTAGGTCAGTGTATGTCAGGTAGGTAGGTCAGTGTGTGTATGTCAGGTAGGTAGGTCAGTGTATGTCAGGTAGGTCAGTGTATGTTAGTGTATGTCAGGTAGGTCAATGTATGTCAGGTAGGTAGGTCAGTGTGTGTATGTCAGGTAGGTAGGTCAGTGTATGTCAGGTAGGTCAGTGTGTTAATGTCAGGTAGGTAGGTCATGGTGTCAGGCAGGTGAGTTTAGTGGTCAGCATTGATCGGCACTGGTAAGCCAGGCAGCAACCAGCAAGTGAGCCTACCCCCGACCACACAACCCCACCGTCCAGCCAAAAAACCCTGCGCCACTACCCCCTCCCCCGCCCCCCTTACCGGCCTTGTACTTTGGGCTGGAGCCCCTGGTCTTTTTGCCACCCAGCAAGGCCCCTGTTTGCAGGGAAGCGTTTTCAGGCAGAAGAAAAAAAAACATCAAAATCGCATTTTTGAGAGGCGCTTAAGGGCAGAAAAAAACATTTAACGTCCATAAAACGTGATTATAGTGATAAATGAGTAGAGGAGAATCTTTTGGGAAAAAAAAACACTTATAAAAGCCAATGCCCATAAACTCTTGTGCAATACGAGCCACTATAAGCATTTTTATGCCGCTTTTTCTGCCAGAGGTTCTGGCATTTTTTTTCAGCTGCCTGGTGTGCACAGACCCATAGAGCGATTCTAAAGGGTTCTAACATGTTATACTTACCTGCTGTGTGCAGTGGTTTTGCACAGAGCAGCCCCGATCCTCTTCTTTTTGGGTCCCCCGGCCGGCGGTCCTGGCTCCTCCCTCCTGCTTAGTGCCCACAATAGGAAGCCTCTTGCACGCTCGCTCCTAAGCCGCACTCTGTGTGTCCATTTACACACAGAGCCCCCCCCTCCCTCCTCATTGGCTCACTGGCCTGTGATTGACAGCAGCAATGAGTGTCCTAGCCAATGAGGAGAGAGAGAGACGCTGCTCTCATGCACATTGCTGGATCGAGATGCGGCTCAGGGAAGTATTAGAGGGAAATGTGGATAAGGGATATTACTGCGCTAACCCAGTGTGTAAGAGGGAAAGGACAGCTGCTACATAGGAACGTGACAAAAATTCAATGTGAAGGATTAGTAAAAAATGTAGAGCTAAGAAATGTAAAGCAATAAACAATATCAGTGTACCAAATATTATATGCAAATGGTGAAAACATATGGTAAGAATCAATCTCAGATGTAATAAATATGAGAAAATACGTATATATAATGGGTAGAAACCAGGGCTTTTTTTCAGCAGGAACTAGGGGGGAACTCAGTTCCACCACCTCTGGCTCAGGTCTTCTGCTCCCTGCTCACCGCTATCACTTGGTAACACTGAAGTCCAGCTTCTGCGTTTACAAGTGATAGCTCATCTCCCAGTAGCTCCCACAGGTCAGATCTCCTGTGCAGATCCCACTGAGTGCCGGACAGGGACAAGGGAGATACAGAACAGGTGCCCAGGGTTCAGTGCAGTCAGGGGCAGTAGAGGGTGCGTGGTAGGCCGCACCCTCTGTGGTCTCCATTTTTTCCCTGGTGACCAGTTGTTGATGCTCCTACTGCATAATCTCCCTTGCAAGTGACTGTAGTATAGTATAGTATGCTGGGAGGTACTACAGCCGGATAGGTGCTTCAGCTTAATATTGCAACAAAGGTAAGATATATGACAGATGGTGGAGCTTTTAAGGAGGGGGGAGAAAATGAGGGCAGTGGAGGGAGGGGGTTGTATGCAGAGGGAAGAGCTACTATTTGATGCCATTTGGCAGGTATGTGAGTGTGGCGGGCATGGTTGAGTTCCTGCACCTAGTCTCTGAGAAAAAAAAGCCCTGGTAGAAACACAAGTGAAACTGTCCCATAGGTGGACAAATCCTAAGGTAAATTTATATAGAGTCCACCACAAGAAAGTTGTTGCTCAGAAGTGAGGTACAACGGCCTTGGCAGGCATATAGAGCACCAGGGATGATGTGTCCTCCATCCAAGGTGTGGGGTATGCACTCTTACCGGAAGTAGTGGACTCGAATGTCAGCGACAACCAGTCAATCAAGCAAGGATGGCCCGATCAGCAGACTTCCAGAACAGGGGCGTAACTAGAAATAGCAGGGCCCCATAGCAAAATGTTGTATGGGGCCCCCCTGCAAACAGCCCCCCCACAGCTGCCCTAGTGTCAATGCAGCGTGACCTGTGCCACATACAGCGTGACCTGTGCCCAATGCAGCGTGACCTGTGCCTCATACAGCGTGACCTGTGCCCAATACAGCCTAGTCTGCCTGTGCCCCATACAGCCCCACCTATGCAGAGGAAGAGGCAAGCCACCCGGATCAGCAGAGAGCGGGATTGCCCGCTGTAATAGCTTTTATTTGAATTTCCTGTCTTCGTCACATAGCCCCACCTCTTGGCCCAACGCCTTTGATGACATCACTTGTCCCGCATTGGATCGGCGTTCTGTCTATCAAAGGCACCGGGCCAAAAGGTGGAGCTATGTGACGTGAGCCCCGGGAACACTGGAAGTTCTAATGAAAGCTCTTACATCGGGCAATTCAGCTCTCTGCTGACAGCTCGCCTCTTCCTTTCCTCTCTCTTCCCCTGGCTTGGAGACTGTGCCGGCGGTGCTCTTAACCTCACTGGGCCCCACTCGGCTGCGGGCCCCATAGCGTCCGCATGGGTCGCTATGGTGGTAGTTACGCCCCTGTTCCAGAAACGATCCAGGGAATCCAGCGGAACTCCAAGAGAGGATCCAGGAAATCAAGCAGGTAAACGTAAGGTTGGAACTCAGATGTTAAGCGGACAGATTGGAAAGCCAAAAACTCTCACCGAGGGGACATAAAAAGAAAAAATGCCTCCATATGGTGTACGTCAAAAAGGTGGTTTTTATTGAAAAAAAAACAGCATTCATCCAAAAAAGTAAAACTGTGATCACAGAATAAAAGCAATGTGGGGAGCTGAAAGCCAAGCCCTTGTGGTGGACTCCATATAAATTTACCTTAGGATTTTTCCACCTTTGGGACTTTTCCACTTGTGTTTCAACCTATTATATATTTATTTTCTAATAAGTATTAGAGGGGGCTGCACCCAGAAGGTTTTTTTACTTTAATGCATTTTAGAACCACATTAACATGATACTTTACCTTTCACCATAACCCCAATGTCAGTATCTCATTGTTATCTTATATCTGCTAGTTTGTGTTGCCAAATGGACAAAACTCTTTGTAATGTAATACATGTAATAGAGATAGTACTGTCTAGTTCAGTCTTTCTCAACTTTTTCACCCCAGAGCAACCCCTAAAATAATTTTCAGGGAACCATTACTAAATCCAGTTCATTAGGGAAAATGCACCTTATGTTGGTGGTCAGATGGGAGGATGCAATCCTTCCAGTGGTGGTCAGCATACTACCCTTACAGACAGCTAAAAAGATCTTTGGTGTCATGCTGCTGGCTCTGCCTAGTGGTGTTGGCACTGGTGGTATGCAGGTACCATCCAATAGAAGGTCAATCAGCCACAGCTCAAGGAACCCCTAGGAGGAACTCTTGAGTTCCATGGAACCCTGGATGAAAATAGCTGGTCTAGTTCCTTTATGCCTATATCAGGCGATTAAGGGGGGATATGATCTTCATGTATAAATACATACGGTAGGTGGTCCATATAATGAACGTGGTGTAGCGTTATTTACTTCCAGGTCATTATAGAGGAAGAGGGGGAATGCTTCACGTCTGGAGGAAAAAGAGATTTAATATTTACATACGGAAACGCTTCTTCATAGTAAGAGCTGTGAAAATGTGGAATAGACTCCCTCAAGGACCTGAACGGCTCAGTGGATTGTTAAAAAAAAAAAAAAAAAAAAAAAGCTAGATTCATTCCTAAATGCATAAAATATAACTGGATACTAATATTTATAGATAATACCAGCAGCGATTGATCTGGGAAATATCCAATAGCTCCCCCCCCCCCCTCCGCTGGAGCAAATTGGACCATGCTTTGTATGAGTTTTTATGCCTTTCCCTGGATCAGCTTTGACTTTATGTTGATGTTCATCACTTCCTGGCTTGCTGTCCATGCTGGATGCTGGTCCCTTCCTGCTGACGTCACTTCCTGGATTCGGCTTCCATGCTGTCTCAGACAGCCTAGCTTTCTTCCCAGTATCCAGGAGAGCTGTGGCTTCCATCTGTCGGCCACTTCAGAATATGCTGCCATAGAATCACACCTGCGGATATCACTGAGTCTCCTTGGGACTACCAGAGCGCCAGACCACCTGCCATATTACTTATATGATGTGCTTCTACCCATCCACCCTTTTGTAAGTATTTTTAACCCTTTTGGGAAATATAAAGTTTTACTTCTGCCCTTAGAGGCGCCTTTTTTTCTTTTCATTTGTTGAACTAGATGGCTTTTTTTTTTTTTCAATCTGACTATGTCTGTGCCCATCCAGTGCCAGGATCACTGTTGTTCAGAGATGGGCATAGACCCAGTGTGACTTTGTCAGAAACCATGAAATCAGCTCGAGACAGAAGTACAGTTAAATCACACTTGTTAATAAAAGTAAAAAGAACAAACGTAGTCAAAACATAGCCAAAGTTCAGTAACCGGAACGGATAGTCAGCCAAGCCAGAAGTCAGGGATCAATGTAGTGGAACAGCAAGCAGGATCTGGAGCCAGAAGGGATGTCAGCAAAGCAAGTCTTGACCAGGATCGCAGGAGTTTCTGTGATGTTGACCAAGGCGAAGGCAGAGAACCTCTGGACTGGAAGGCTTAAAGCTGGCCATACACCTATAGATTATCTCCCACTGGGCCAAGCTTCAGTATCTTGCTAGTTACCCCCCCTGGCTCTCAACCTAAACAATGCCTGCACCCAATCAGAATGTTCAGGTATCGTGAGAGCCAGCGGGGCCGACTAGCAAGATATGGAAGCTTGGGCCAGTGGGAGATTCTTCCATCCACACAGTTCAGCGTAGATGGAGGAATCTGTTCCACTTTATTCATCTGACCATAGAAAATCTGCAGGTAATCTATAGTTGTATGGCCAGTCTAAGTAGGCAGGACTGATGAGGAGCAGTGTTGCCAAACGTCAGTATTTTTACTGCCAGCCAGTAAAAAAGAGGCAAATTTCTCCTGCCAGTAAATGCCAGTAAAAGTAAAAGGTTGCCAGTAAAAAATATAACTGACACTCGGCTCGGTTGAGACCATCCGAGTGCCTGTTACTGTGTGTTCAGGTGGCTCTGGCGGAAGCGGTGCCTGAGCATGTCGTGTGATGTCATAGTGCAAGGGAGCCAAGCAGAGCAGCCAGAGCCTCGTGTGCAGGTCAGCGGGACGGGAGCAAGGCAGGCCGGGAGTGGGACCATCAGTGCTGTTTAGACTGGAGTGGACTGAAGGGACCACCTGGTGTGGAGAGAGACTGTCACTGTGACTCAGGAGGGGACGTGTTGTGTTGGGGAGGTTTCATCATCATCTGTGCTGCTGCACACTGCTGTCAGTGACACTTTGAGAGTAAAATTTCATGTGTGCGCCGACCCATTCTAATTTCTTGCCCTCCCATCCTTGAGCTACTTACTTACTTACTATATCGAAAATAAAATAAATATTTTTTTTGCCTTATTATCTACCTTAAATCACATTGCTAATTGCATATTGTACTTGTTTATAGCCTAAATACTTAAATTTGCATTTAGAACAGTAGTTTTTAAACTTTTGGAAAGGTCAGTAAAAACGTGGCCATGCCAATAAATGTTGGGTGTTGTGTCAGTAAATTTCAATCTGATAGGTTGGCAACACTGACGAGGAGGATATCAATAGCTGAGTTACTGTGGAGAGAGATGGGAGCTGGCAATTAGCCGACAGCTGAGTGGCCAGCTCAGAGAAGGAAGGGCTGAGCCCAGCCCTGACAGACTTTCTTTGAGCTACTACATGATATGTTGAGGATGTCAACACAACAGTCATAGACTCCATAAACAGTGTAAGCTTTTACTCAAAAAGTATGTGTTGAGATGGCCACAGATCGAGAATGATCAGCTGGGTCATTGCGATGGGGAACTTTCATGTTTGTAGGCACCATGACCATGGCCAACACTGGTTGGCTGACTTGGAAGGAAAATGGCACACAATCTATCCAGCCTTATTTTAAAGTTTTATTGACACACATAGAAGATGATAAAACGCTGCCTGGATCCTCCCATTCTGACGCTCTTCACCCAATATCTGCATGGAGTAATTTTCAATGGCCGGGAAGACAAATATTTCCCCTGAGAGGGGCAAATACCGACAATGCTTGCCCTCTCTCTCTTTGGCCTATTGCAAAGATTCTTGTTTTGAAGAAGGTGGTTTTGTTAGTCTAAAGTCTTCAGACAGCCATAACCGGGGATTTCCTTAGCCTATCAGTTTGCAAGTAGAGATTAGCAGAGCTCTCGTTTAAGAACCTTTCGGGAACCTAATTGAATAAAATAGGTGTTGAACATTATTTACATAGGCGATAAGTTCACTGTTCTGCCTTACATTTGGAAATCTGCCTTCCAGATGGAATTTAGATTTAGGAAAACGTTTTGAAAGGAGAGCATTGTCCCTACTGGTAAGTTGACGGTGCTGGGAAAATCTTCAAGAAGTTCACAAAGAGGGAGCAGTGAACTCGCAGAACATCCGGAAGTCTAGGCTGAGAACAAATTAATCTCACGGAAAAGATAACGCAGGAGTTGGGAAAGTTTGCTTTGCGTGTTATCATACACTGGCCTCTGTTATAGGGGTTGTTTTGTTAACAACATTGCCACTTCTAACACAGTCCAACGGACTCTGTGAAATCGCATGCTCTGCTCTTCCTCCTACACATCTTCCTCTTCTTAGAATAAAACATTGCTTCCGACAACTCAGAACACGTCAGACTCACGCTAATGTCAAGTATAAAGGGGACATTTACCTGTGGCTCCTTTAAAGCCGGGGAACGGGACAGAAACACAATACAAAGCGAGTCACTTATAACTAGGGTTGTCCCGATACCACTTTTTTAAGACCGAGTACAAGTACCGATACTTTTTTTTCAAGTACTCACTGATACCGATTACCGCTACTTTTTTTTTAATGTCATGTGAGAATGTTTTTTTTTGGGGGGGGGGGGGGGGGGGGTTTACAATTTTTTTTTAGAATGCTTTCTTTTTTTTCTTTTTTTTTAGGGAGGGAGGGGTGGATGGTGTCTGTGTGTTTATTTTAATTTTTATTATTTTTTACATTTTTTTTTTTTATTATTCATTGTAATACTTTTTTTTTTTATCAGCCCTGTTGGAGGGCTTTGTGAGATATAAGGGGTCCTGAAATCGCCCCCTTGAGACAGAGAAAGAGACTGAGCATAGAGACTTCCCAGTTCCTTTCTCTGCAGCCTCAGCTGCACTGAAAATGAATGGAGAGAAGACAGAGGCTCCTCTCTATTCATAGACTGAGACATCGTAATCACAGGAGGTTACAATGTTTCAGTTATGTGAATGGACAGAGTCAGTGATCACTGACTCTGTTCATACATCAAAGGAAGGAGGATGACATGGAGAGGGACAGAAGAACGGAGGGAAAAATGGAGGGGGACAGCAGCAGAAAGGAGGGGGACAGCAGGAGAACGGCGAGGGACACAGAGGAAGAAAGAAGGGGGACAGCAGAACGGCGTGGGACACGGAGGAAGAAAGGCGGGGGACAGCAGAACGGCGTGGGACACGGAGGAAGAAAGAAGGGGGAAAGCAGAACGGCGGGGGACATGGAGGAAGAAAGGAGGGGGACAGCAGAACAGAGGGGGACACAGAGGAAGATAGGAGGGGGACAGCAGCAGAACGGAGGGGGACACGGAGGAAGAAAGGAGTGGGACAGCAGAACGGAGGGGGCATGGAGGGGAACTAGAGGAGGATGCGGTGACAGTCAGCGGTGATCGTGTGTGGGGGAGTTACAAGCTGACAGGGGGGGAGCTTGTAACTCCCCCGCACACGATCACCGCTGACTGTACAGGTATCTGGTGAAATATCGGGAGCATTTGCCCGAGTACAAGTACTTGGGCAAATGCTTGGTATCGGTGCCGATACCGATACTAGTATCGGTGTCGGGACAACCCTACTTATAACCTTATTTAAGTTGAAAGATGATAGCAGCAGCTTGGCATTGCATGCCATTGCTGAGCCTAACAAAGCAAACAGAATATTGGCATTAAAAAGGGGATCAACTCCAGAGATAAAACGATAATTCTCCCGCTCTACAAGACTCTGGTCCGGCCGCACCTGGAGTATGCTGTCCAGTTCTGGGCACCAGTCCTCAGGAAGGATGTACTGGAAATGGAGCGAGTACAAAGAAGGGCAAAAGGGTCTGGAGGATATTAGTTATGAGGAAAGGTTGCGAGCACTGAACGTATTCTCTCTGGAGAAGAGACGCTTGAGAGGGGATATGATTTCAATATAGAAATACCGTACTGGTGACCCCACAATAGGGATAAAACTTTTTTGCGGAAGGGAGTTTAACAAGACTCGTGGCCACTCATTAAAATTTGAAGAAAAGAGGTTTAACCATAAACTACGTAGAGGGTTCTTTACTGTAAGAGCGGCAAGGATGTGGAATTCCCTTCCACAGGCAGTGGTCTCAACGGGGGGGCATCGGTAGTTTCAAGATACTATTAGATAAGCACCTGAATGACCGCAACATACAGGGATATACAATGTAATACTGAAACATAATTACACACATAGGTTGGACTTGATGGACTTGTGTCTTTTTTCAACCTCACCTACTATGTAACTATGTATCTAACCCTCAAGTATCTGGGCTCCAGTTTTCCCTTTACTATAGCCTCTTTTTGTGGCTAATCAGAAAATGTGCAAAAAAGTGCAATAAGGTGCTGAGAGCATGGGGGGTGATCTCCTCTTCGTGCACAGGACACACAGTGGTGTGAAGTGGCCCCTTACCTTGCGGTAAAGAGGTAACCGCATAAAGTTGCTGGTAATGGCTGCTTCTCCCTTGTACTCCTAACTGCCTCTCACTTAGATTCCTGGGCTAGATGGAGCTGTTAGTGGGTCTTTGTCTCTCAGTGGAGCAGGAGGGGGATTAAAGGAAAGAAGGGGCCAAATAGTGTAGGGGCCAATAGTGTTCAATCAGAGGTTGTTTTTTTATTAAAACAATGGTGAGGGTACTCACTTCACTTACAAGAAAAAAACACAGAAAACTTCTCTCCTTCGAGCAGCGAGCTCGTTTGCATATATCAGTCTTGGATGCCTATCCCGTCCCTACGCGTGACGTCGCGGTCACATGACTTCATCAGGGGATTTAAACAAAGCATTTCCCCGTTCTGCCTTGTTTCATGACAGAGATCACTGCTCCCTGTCATCGGGAGAAGTGATTGCTGTCATGTGAGTTGAAGCCTACCCCCCCCAGTTAGAATCACGCCCTACGACACACTTTACCCCTCCCCGCCTCCTAGTGTTTAACCCCTTCCCTGCCAGTGTCATTTACACAGTAATCAGTGCATTTTTATAGCACTGATCGCTGTATAAATGACAGTGGTCCCAAAATGGTGTCAAAAGTATCCGATGTGTCCGCCCTAATATCACAGTCACGATGAAAATCGCAGATCACCGCCATTACTAATAAAAAAAAATAATAATAAAAATGCCATACATCTATCCCCTTTTTTGTAGATGCTATAACCTTTGCGCAAACCAATCAATATACGCTTATTACGATTTTTTTACCAAAAATATGCAGAAGAATACTAAACTGAGAAAGGAATTAGTTTTATTTATATATTTTTAGGGGATATTTATTATAGCAAAAAGTAAAAAAATATTGCTTTTTTTTTAAAAAATTGTCGCTCTTTTTTTGTTTATAGCACAAAAAAAATAAAAAACGCAGACGTGATCAAATACCACCAAAAGAAAGCTCTATTTGTGGGGGGAAAAAAAGGACGTCAATTTTGTTTGGGTATAGCGTCGCACGGCCGCGCAATTGTCAGCTAAAGCGACGCAGTGCGAATCGCAAAAAAAATGCTCTGGTCAGGAAGGGGGTAAAATCTTCCGGGGCTGAAGTGGTTAACCTGCACGAAAAGGTTTGTCAGGAAAACGTTTTTGCTGTCTCAAGTGAACATTAGGGCAGTGTGAAAGTTTGCAATTTGAACATTTAGGCAAACACCAGGCCTTCTGGAAGAATGTGCTGTGGACTCAAAGATAGAGTTGTTTGGCCACAGTAATGCTGGTGGAACTGTTATGGCTTGGGATTGTTTTGCTGGTGTAGCACCCTCCCAGATAGGTTGCTAATAAGGTTAGGAAAATCTAGATCTTGTGGCTCCCCTGTATTCAGTGAGCATCTTGTGATCACTTTGTGTTGCTCTGGCCGCTGCAGGTTTGATTGCTTCCCTCTGTCTTCTGGAGGTTCCCAGAATGTAGTGGGTGGGAGAGTCAAATGAGCAGCCTGAATTTTTATGTAGCTCCAGCCAATCCCTGGGGTGAGTATTTGAAGCCTGAGAGAGCAGGGTTCTTTTCCCAGGAGGAGAGGTTCCTAGCCAGAGGGGCCGCTGCCCTTCTAGGCAGGTCAGATGAAGATTCTGCTTGTGGTCAACGAGGTCCCAGATGTGTACAGTTGGAGAGCCAATCCTGTTACAAACACTTTGAAGCTAAAAGAGGGGTTTCACTGGGGATCTGCAAGATTTGCTTAGGACAGTGGTTCTCAACCCTGTCCTCAAGTACCCCCCAACAGGCCATGTTTGCAGGTTTTCCTTTATCTTGCACAGGTCCTTTAAATCAGAGTCAATGGCTTGGTATTTTGGACAGCTGTTTTATCTAAGAGAAATTCCCAAAACATGGCTTGTTGGGGGTACTTGAGGACAGGGTTGAGAACCACTGGATTAGGAGATAGTCTGCCTGAATCTGGAGGGAGGCATCCAAGTATCCGAGGGACACTGAGTACAAACTCATGACAGTAGGCCAAAATCTGATGTAAACCATCAGCTTTCCTGCCAAAAAAATGTGTTTTGCCTAAAGGTTTCACTTAAAGCCCAACACCAGCCAGAATGATTTATTTGGGTTTGCATAAAGCAGGGACAGGTTAAAGTTTATGTCAGGGCAGAATAAAAAAATACATATACAGTGCAATACAAGAACATGTCCCCATGTTGTATCTATATAAAATAAACCTAATATTGTTGCGCTGTGTGTGAATATCCAAAAATTGTAAAAACAAAGACCAATTAATCTCAATCAGGTGCTTCTTCTTTAGTGCAAATTATTGTGATCACTAAAGCTGTGAACTAGGGATAAAAAAAAGATAATTAAGTCCATATACATGAAATGTCCATATACATATAAATTCAATAAAAAGAAGACATTGGAGGTTATTTATTACGAAAGGCAAATCCATTTTGCACTACAAGTGCAAAGTGCACTTGGACGTAAAGTTGCTGTAGATCTGAGGGGGACACGCAAGGAAAATAAAAAACAGCATTTTAGCTTGCACATGATTGGATGATAAAATCAGCAGAGCTTCCCCTCATTTCAGATCTACCCCTCAGATTTACAGCGACTGCACTTCCAAGTGCACTTTCAGTGCAATTTCAAGTGCACTTTGCACTTGTAGTTTGCACTTGTAGTGCAAAGTGGATTTGCCTTTCGTAAATAACCCCCATTGTTTTATTTTTTTTTTTAAATGTCCCCCTCGGATCTACAGCGACTGCACTTCCAAGTGCCCTTTCAGTGCAAAGTGGATTTTCGTAAATAACCCCCATTGTGTCTTCTAGACCCTATGGTGTGTAATCTGTGAGCCCACCACCACTAAGGCCGGGTTCACACTGGTACAACACGACTGTTGTACGACTATCATCCTACTTTGCCCTGCAACTTCGGTCCTACTTCCATCTGACTTGAATGAACAAGATAAGATTTTGCTCTGACTTTGAGATAGTCTGACTTGTCGTTTTTTAACCAATTAAAACAATCCCAGTGCGAGATCATTTCCTTTTACTGCTGCTGTAATCACCATGTTGGATGTTACAAGTTGGATGGTTAGGACAAGGATCCTACTTTGTTCCCACTTCAGTGATATTCAATGGGCTGAAGTCGGACCAAAGTAGTGCAGGAACCTTTTTCAAAGTCAGACCAGTTAAGACGGCTCTCATAGGGAATCATTGATTTACACACGTCATGTGACATGTGCTTCCAAAGTCGGAGCGTATGTCGTACAAGTGAAAACCCAGCCTAAAACCACAGCCTCTTACCAGATTGTTAGATCCCAAATGATAGGTGCTCTACCAAGCATGAAGCTGCATGGATCTTGCTTCAAGGATCTTATGGCATAGAAAACACAGGAGGTATTCTGAGACTCCACTCCAATCCTCCTTTTCCTATTCTGTGTTAAACCCGACCAGAGCAAACGAGACTCCAATAATGCAATACCGTCAAATGTTTAATTAAAAAGCAACAACTGAAAACTACTTACCAAACTCCAGAAGAGTAAGTACACGTAATGTTAAAAACGCTGCTGGTGCCGGCTCCAGACCGGCGTGGGTGACATCAGCACAGGTTCCACCGATCCCCTTGACAATGTCTATTGAGACGAAACGTACATTGGGGCGAGGCAGAGCCTGTGCTGATGTCACCCACGCTGGTCTGGAGCTGGCACCAGCGTTTTTAATGTTACACGCGCTTACTCTTCTGGAGTTTTTTTAAGTACTGTAGTTTTAGTTTTTTTTTTTTTTAATTAAACATTTGACAGTATCACACTATTGGAGTCTCATTTTCTCTGGTCGAGTTTAACACAGAATAGGAAGGAGAACTGGAGTGGAGTCTCACATCGAAATACCTGTGTTTTCTATGCCATAAGATCCTTGAAGCAAGATCCATGCAGCCTCATGCCTTGTTAGACCACCTAAAATTTGCGATCTAACGATCTGGTAGGAGGCTGTGGTTTTAGCGGTGGTGGGTGCACTGATTACACACCATTGGGTCTAAAGGACATGATGGACACAATGTCTTCTTTTTATTGAATTTATTTGTATATGGACATTTCATTGAGGCCAGGTTCACACTGGTACAACACGACTGTTGTACGACTGTCATCCTACTTTGCCCTGCGACATCGGTCTTACATTGGTCCTACTTCCATCCGACTTGAATAAACAAGATAAGATTTTGCTCCTACTTTGAGATAATCTGACTTGTCCTTTGACCAATCAAAACAATCTCAGTGCGACAAATTCATTTTACTGCTGCTGTAATCACCATGTCGGATGGTTAGAACAAGGATCCAACTTTGATCCGACTTCAATGATATTCAATGGGCTGAAGTAGGTCCCAAGTAGCGTAGGAACCTTTTTCAAAGTTGGACCGACTTGTGTCGGACCAGTTAAGACGGTTCTCATAGGGAATCATTGATTTACACACGTCATGTGACATGAGCTCCCAAAATCTGAGTGTATGTCGTACCAGTCAGTGAACCCAGCCTGATATGGACTTGATTATTGTTTATTACTAGTTCACAGCTTTGGTGATCACAATAATTTTGACTAATGGAGAAGCACCTGATTGAGATTAAATGGTTTATATTTGTTTTTACAGTTCTTGGATATGTCACACACTCCCACCAGGAGAAGACGGTGATTATCGCAAGCAAATCCAGCAGGCTGGTTGTACCCAAGTTGATGGATTAATCAACCTTGGACATTGAGCCTGCCCATTAATGGTTCGAATCTCAGCCAGTTCAGCAGAATTCGAACCATGTATGGCTGGCCTAAGTCAGACTCCTCCTGATTCTTTTTCCAGCTTACTTTAAAGTGAAACAAAACGTATGTTTTGTAAAACTGCGAGCAGGCAGCTTTTTGTAGCAAATGAGACATTGTATGTCTCTTCTGCAATAACGCACACTTATCTGCCTGTTTTCTAACTGAATGTACACTGAGCTGTGCGTGTGCAGCCCAGCGTGCACGCCCGGAACACTTCAACGTCATCCACCGTCGGCCAATAAAAACAGGACTCAGGAGAAGAGGACAGAGGCCAGTGCGGGATGTAACCGCTGCATCCCTGGGAGGTGTAACATTAAAAACGCTGCTGGTGCTGGCTCCAGACAGACGTGGGTGACGTCAGCACAGGCTCCACTGATCCCCTTGACAACGTCTATTGAGACGAAACGTACATCGGGGGCGAGGCAGAGCCTGTGCTGAAGTCACCCACGCTGGTCTGGAGCTGGCACCAGCAGCGTTTTTAATTAATGTTACATGCGCTTACTCTTCTGGAGTATACTAGGGAGTGTCATTCCACTTTAATTAGTAATACTAAAAAGAAAAAAAAAAGCGTCTCATTGCGCTCTAAGTTCAGGCTCATCAAACCTTAAATTCAGGAATAAGGATCCATGGCCAGAAGGGACTTTAAGATGTAACAGAGCAGCTCCAAGTCCAGTCCTCCTTCGGAGTCTTGGTTCCAGTGGGGTGGATCAGGGTGGAATATATCATTCATCGGCCTTAGTGAAAGTCAGTGTGGGATGTATCACAGGAGAAGATGTGAGTGGGGATGGATGACGGCTCCGATTGTGGTGCAGCAGGGCTCATCAGGTCTGGGAATCCGCAGTAACATGTAAAAAAACCAAAGTGGCCACAGCGCAACCATCAATACGAGCATATATCATTTAATAAAAGCATAAAAGCACACTTACATATGGGTAAGCGAAGGGCTGTGAAGATGGTGAAGAGCAGCACAGCCGGCCGGCACAAACAGCTGTCATGCACAGACGCGGGGTAGGCAGCGTCTGCAGGCTTACTGGATCAAAGTAGCAACCATTGAGGGTGAAAAGGGGGGCATGTACAATGTGTTTCAGAGGCCCCACCTAGGGTTGCCACCTTTTCTTTAAGTCAAACCCAAACACTTCAGCGGCGCACATCGATTTTTTTTAATAGTATAAACTATACATATATTTTACGATTAAATAACATTTCTAATCATATAAGGTTAATCACAAGAGTCCCCCTTTACATCAGAGTCCACAGAGTTCCCCTTTTATACCTGAATCCGCAGAGTTCCCCCCTTTTATCTAAACTCGCAGTTTCCTTTCACTGTTAAGCCCCCATACACATTCGATTTTCTGCATATTTTTGTCTTCAGATTTACCAAAACCATATAATATGAAGTCAAACCTTAAGAGTTTCAATTTGCATGCAATCAGGCAGGCCCTTGCACTACGTGGTTTTGGAAAATCTGAAGACAAAAATCTGCAGAAAATCTAATAGTGTGTACGGGGTCTAAGGGGTGACTCTGCAGACTCTGATGTAAGGGAGAGCTATGGGGACTCTAACATAAGTGATGCTCTGGGAACGGAACACTGAGAACTCTAATGTACGGAGAGGACTCTGATGTAAGGGGAAACACTATGGCTTCTGGTGTAAAGGGAATTCTCTGAGAACCCTGATTTACCTTAGTGTACTCACTCAGAGGCAGGAGAGAGAAGGAGGGAGACTTCAGTCACAGTGAGGGATGGATGGGGAGCTCACTCACCCCTTGGCAGTCAGCACCTCTCATCCAGATGTATCTGAGGCTGTTCGGCTTCAAATTTCCCACCCCCACTTTCCTTTTCTGAGGCACATCGCTGGGGATTGGAGTGTGGGCAGACACAGAGGGGTAGGAGTGAGAGGAAGAAGAGCAGATCAAGCCCTCTCTCCTCTCCTGTCTGTGAGTGGGGGGGGGGGATTGTTAGCACTGGCTTTGGGCAGTGTGAAAGAGAGGGTAACAGACACTCTCAGCTTAGAAAACTGCAGCCAGCAACCCTGCTAGGAAGCCATAGTCTGGTCTGAAAAATTCGTCTGGGTTTCAGGCAGTCTGAAACCCGGACACATAATTCAAAACCTGAACTGTCCGGGTGAATCCCGGACAGGTGGCAACCGTAGCCCCACCTCCTTTTTCAAGTTTGCCCAATCATGGAATGGGGATGTCTCTTTATACCGGCAGCGGGAAGCCGGTAATGCAAGTGGGAGAGTGAATTGATTTTGACAGATTAAAAAGGGCAAATCAACTGGCAGGGGAGGGGGATGGGTGCATGTCAGTTAAAAAGAAAAACACAAAAACAAAGGAGATACAAAAACACAACTAAAACTCAGCATATCTGAGACAACCTGAAACAATATTGTCTCAGATATGCCGAGACAATATTATTGTGTTTTTTGAATCCTGTTTGTTTTTGTGTTTTTTAACTGTCGTGCACTGATCCCCCTCCCCTGCCAGTTGATTGGCCCCTTTTAATCTGTCAATATCAATTCACTCCCCCACTTGCATTACCGGATTCCAGCCGCCAGTAAAAAAACACATCCCCGTTCCACGATTGGGCGTACTTGAAAAAGGAGGCGGGGCCTCTGAAGCGCATTGTACACGCCCCCCTTTTCATCCCTAATGGATGCTTACTTTGATCCAGTAAGCCTGCAGACACTGGCTACCCCCCTGTGGCGGGGTCCTGGCGTCTGTCTGCGCCGGCCGGCCGCGCTGCTTTTTACCGCCTTGCAGCCCTTCACTTACCCATAATGCAAGTGTGCTTTTCTGCTTTTATTAAATGATATTTGCTCGTATTGATGTTTGCGCTGTGGCCGCTTTTCTTTTCTACATTTAATTACGAGTATATACAATAATGAAACGCTTTCCCACAAAGTTTAAAGTAAAATGATTTACAAACCCAACAACCACCAAATATCTTTTTATTATATAATTAATATTATACATGTATAAAAAAAGTCAGCGGTCAGTTAAAAAAAAACCAAAAAACGTCTTGTTCATCCCATTTATTGAATGAAGAAACATTTGTACATCAGCAAAGGGTGACTATTATCTGCTGCTACTAGCCGCCGGGGTGCTTTAGGGCCCCATTCACTCCAATGCGACTAGTTCACACCCATGTGTTGCAGCTTAGCATGTTGTTAAAGCAGATCTAAGCCCTAAGGGTCCATTCACACTGTTGTGGTGCATTAAGACTCATGACTACCTCAACGTCCAGTAATGTACATTACACGTGTTAATGTGACGCAGTGCTATTCATTCATTAAAGTGGTAGAAAAATCTCTTATAATAAAGCTTACCTGTAGGTAAAATGAGGATATTCTAGCGAGCAGCAGCAGCCGGTGACGTCACCAGCGACGTCACCCGTGCCGTTCCTTTAGAGCTGTGTGCCGTGGCTGAAACTCCAATGCAATACTCCCAAACGCACGCGTTCCTGCACAAAGGGCTGTATCTTAAATTGGGTGCTGAAATGACCAACGGCTGGAACCGACTGCGATCATGAGAAGGAAGGGTCACCAGCACACCAGGATCTCCAAAAATTGGGTCCAAAATCCTAATCACATAGTATAAAAAAAAAATAAATAGAAGCAACATTTTCGGAGCCACGCAGGACCCCTTCATCAGGCAGGTCACATGGCTGATGAAGGGGTCCTGCGTGCCTCCGAAACGTCGCTTCTATTTATTTTTTTGATACAATGTGATTAAAAATTTTGGACCCAATTGTGGAGATCCCGGTGGGCTGGTGACACTTCCTTCTCATGGTGGCCGAGACTCCAGCGCGCATGTGCGACTTGATGCGACTTGAGGTCCATAGACACAGGCATTGCTTCAAATCGCGGTAAAATCGCGGTAAAAATTTGCGGCAAAATCGTGCAAAAATAGTGGAAACATAGCCTTACAACCACTTTAATGGTGTCCCAAATGCACCTTGTCCAGGCACCTGCGCTGCAGAGTACTCTGGGTGTGCTGTGGTGCACCGACTTGCAAGAAATGGTGCATGTCCATTTTTTTTATGCAGTCTGGTGCAATGCCAGCTCAATCACATCTATGACTTTGTCTAATTGAAACACGCATCAACATATGCCATAAAGCAGTTAACGCAACACACTGCAACAGTGTGAATGGGCCATGGCTGGATGACTTGTAATTTGTTAAAGAACTGCACTACCATAAAAATACCTTTTTTCTTAAAAAAAAAAACCAAAACAGTTTTTGCTTTCTTGATTGTATCTCAGTGTTGCTGATCTCTTCCACTCTTATTACAGCCACTTCATGTGCACGTGCACTTGCTCTATCGGCTGCTGCATGTCATTTCTCAGAACCGGTGTTGTGACAAAATGTCGAACCCGGCAGAATATCGAAACCACGACACTTCCTGTGACGTGGAATCAGCTGTTGCAGAAAACCACAAACACTGAGCATGCGCACCGCATCATCTGCCATGCGCAGTACCTCATCGCCGACGTCAGGACACTGCATGTCAAATTCGTAGACCGACGGCCATCTTGCTACACCCCGCCGTACTGAGCCTGCAGTCAGAAGGCGGCAGCGGATATCTTTTTACACCCACCCAAGTCTTGCATTCCACAGCTATTTTTACTAGTAAACTGAGCTTATATAGTGCAAAACAGTATTTAGAAGTCCATGACACTGTTTTGATGTTGAATTTTTAAAAGCCGCGGAAATCCTGCAGATCTGACAGGTTTGCTAATCTGATAGAACACTGATACTTTTAAAATTAAACATGAAAAGTGTGTGACGGATTTTAAAACAATGTATTTCACTATATAAGCTCTGTTTAGTGCTAAAAATAAGTGTGAAATCGAAGACTTGGTGTAGCAACATGGCCGTCGGTCTACGAATTTGACATGCAGCGTCCTGACGTCAGCGGTGACGCACAGCGCATGCGCAGATGACAGGAAGTGACGTGGTTCGATATTCTGGCGGGTTCCACATTTTGTCAGAACACCGGCTTCCTAATGGTGACAATGGTGAACCATATCTACACACAGCCCTTTATAGTCTCCACTGGTAGCCCATGTAGCAGGATTACAACACAGGAGAGCAACTGTGAGACAGGTACAGAGCATTGTCACCCTATAAACAGAGAATACCTGAACAAGGACCTTCATCAGGATCACCAGGTATTTTTTAAATGCTGCAGATTTAAAAAGACTGAAATTGGAATGACATTAAGCTGTTAAATATCTTATGAGATTCTAGTGATTGGGTTTACATATACATCAAGCACTAGGATATGTAAACGTTTAGTGCGTCTATGTGTTAAATGAGCTCACTGAAATGTATGAAAAAAATGCACAAAAACAAGCGCATCGTGCATTTGTGTGTTTTTAGCGCTTTTTAATTATGGAAAATCCTTTTTCTCACCCTGATTTTTACATAGACTTTCTGGAGCTGTTAAAGCTGAACTCCGAGGAAAAGTAAAAATCCAGTTCCCCGCACTTCAAGGGTTAAATGCAAGGGTTTACTTACCTGATCCTCCACTCCTGCAGGCTCCTTCTTGCTGCATGACTGGTGCTTGTCGCCTCTTCTGCCCTGCACATCTGTGGTCTAAGGTCCTCTATTGTCATCCTCACTGATGCAAGGAGGATGCCAAGAGACAGCCTGAGCAGCGACCGGAAGACCCCGATGTCAATAAAGTGGTTCTAAATAAAGGCTCAAGGTTTTTTTTACCTTCAGGCATTCTATGCTCGCTCCTGGGCCTCGCTGCTGCGTCCACTGACACCGACAGACTTTGATGGGGACCCTGATGTATGGAAGAATTCTGATAGAAAACCTCATGCGAAGGGGGACACTGATGGGAACCCTGATGTAAGGGGGGGCTCTGATGGGGACCCTGATGTAAGGGGGGGCTCTAATGGGGACCCTGATGTGAGGGGGGGCTCTGAAGGGGACCCTGATGTAAGGGGGGACTCTGAAGGGGACCCTGATGTAATGGGGGACTCTGAAGGGGACCCTGATGTAAGGGGGGACTCTGAAGGGGACCCTGATGTAAGGGGGGACTCTGAAGGGGACCCCGAGGTAAGGGGGGATTCTGAAGGGGACCCCGAGGTAAGGGGGGACTCTGAAGAGACCCTCATTTGGGGATATGATTGTGATGTGGCCCTCATAGCAAAAATTTTTAAGACCTCTGTCCCAGACCTAAACAAGCATTTAACCCTTGCAGTGGGACTGTCCCTGCTTTTCCCAGAGTTGGCTTTTAAATATATATGCAACTATAGGCAAAATGCATGATCATATCTGTGCCATTATAATCAATGGCAGTGTTCATATTCCTGTATTATCCACGGACAGTTTAGCATAACGGCTCAGATCTCATCTTTCATTTTGCCAGCAGTTGCATTTTTACTGCTCCAAAAACACACAAGTGTGAATGGGGACCTTTATGGTTTTTTTTACTACCCTTTGCATAACAAATAAACAAAAAAAAAGTGCATAAAAGTATAGAAATACATGTTAGTGCATGGGCATAGGTGTGAAGGGCCCTTTTTGTGGCAGTCTGAGGTTTCTACTCTCCCAGATGAATTTGGGAACACTAAAGTCGGCAGCACGTTGAACATTGTACACCCATTAAAGCTCATTGCTGAAAGTGCACTACAAGCTGCCAGGAGTTGCAGATCTGGGGGGAGAAGAGAATGAGAAGAGCTGACGAGATGGAAATGAAGCTCTTGCTACGTATGGTACGGACCTGGGCAGGGAGTTTACAGTATTGTTCTTTATGTTCTGCAGCTTTAGTTTGCAAAACCAGTATATAAATCTTACAGCTTTGCAATCTAGCACAGCTAGTGCATACAATAAATACTCTATTACTCTAAGTTCTTGGACATCAAACTGTCCAATCTAAAACCTGACACCCCTGAGGACAGTTACCATCAGGCAACCTTTATTTGCATACCTCCATTGTAAGCAGTTGTCTGCTCTGTGCCTATATATTGCATTTATACCGCATTTTAGTGTTGTCCTTAAATGCCGCTGCAGGTATTGCATCTTCTGTTCCACAAGACTGCTGGAAGAAACGGCTTCTGATACTCTGCAGTCATCTTCCTCCAAGCCTCACTTTTGCTTCATGAAAGGCTTCATACAGATCACTTTCCTCCACGCCGTTCCTAGGTCTTCATCCGGGATGACAACTCCACGAGGGGGTTCATTAGAGATGTGAAAAGCGGAGGAAGCCGTCATATGCGAGTTCACATCGCCACCACTGTGCTATCTCCTCTTTCTCATGCAGGTCTCCAGTCTCCGGAGTTCATCAGCTGAATTATAGAAAATGTCAAACTCTGCAGCCCCCCATCCTCTCCAGACTGACAGGATCCAGCCCAGGGTGTCACTCTGCAGGCAGCACACCACGGAATCCTTGGACACGACGGCAGCTTCTATACAGACCCTGGAAGGCAGAGCACAGACCCATCACATTTCTGTTTACAGCAAAGAAAGCAAAATGATTCTTACTCTGAATGGTCTAAGGTTATCAGTACCCCAAGGTTCAGTGCTGGAACCCTTACTTTTTAATATCTTTATAAATGATATTGGGTCTGAGATCAAAAGTACCATTTCGGTCTTTGAATAACATCCTTACAGGATGTCTCCAATTTACAAGCCGACCTCAATGCACTGTCTAATTGGACAACTAAGTGGCAAATGAGATTTAATGTTGATAAATGTAAAGTTCTGCACTTGGGGGCTAATAATATGCATTCACCATACATACTAGGGGGAGTACAACTGGGGGAATCTGTAGTGGAGAAGGATCTGGGGGAATCAATGGTGGAGAAGGATCTGGGGGAATCAATTGTGGAGAAGGATCTGGGGGAATCAATTGTGGAGAAGGATCTGGGGGAATCAATTGTGGAGAAGGATCTGGGGGAATCAATGGTGGAGAAGGATCTGGGGGAATCAATGGTGGAGAAGGATCTGGGGGAATAAATGGTGGAGAAGGATCTGGGGGAATCAATGGTGGAGAAGGATCTGGGGGAATCAATGGTAAAGAAGGATCTGGGGGAATCAATGGTGGAGAAGGATCTAGGGGAATCAATGGTGGAGAAGGGTCTGGGGGAATCAATGGTGGGGAAGGATCTGGGGGAATCAATGGTGGGGAAGGATCTGGGGGAATCAATGGTGGAGAAGGATCTGGGGGAATCAATGGTGGAGAAGGATCTGAGGGAATCAATGGTGGAGAAGGATCTGGGGGAATCAATGGTGGAGAAGGATCTCGGGGAATCAATGGTGGAGAAGGATCTGAGGGAATCAATGGTGGAGAAGGATCTAGGGGAATCAATGGCGGAGAAGGATCTGAGGGAATCAATGGTGGAGAAGGATCTGGGGGAATCAATGGTGGAGAAGGATCTGGGGGGTTTTGGTAGATCATAAGCTTAATAATAGCATGCAATGCCAAGCTGCGGTTTACAAAGCAAGCAAAATCCTTTCTTGTATTAGGAGAGGTATGGACTCCAGAGAGAGATATCATTTTGCCCCCCTGTACAAATCATTAGTAGGACCTCATCTGGAATATGCAGTTCAGTTTTGGGCTCCAGTTCTCAAAAAGATATCAGGGAACTGGAGAAAGTGCAGAGAAGGGCAACCAAACTGATAAGAGGCATGGAGGAGCTCAGCTATGAGGAAATATTAGAGGAACTGAATGTATTCTCTCTTGAGAAGAGGAGATTAAGGGGGGATATGATCTCCATGTATAAATATAAAAGGGGTCCATACAGTGAACTTGGTGTTGAGTTATTCACTTTACGGTCATCAAAGAGGACAAGGGGGCACTCTTTATGTCCAGAGGAAAAGAGATTTCATCTTCAAATACGGAAAGGTCTCTTCACAGTAAGAGCTGTGAAAATGTGGAATAGACTCCCTCCAGAGGTGGTTCTGGCCAGCTCAGTAGATTGCATAAGAAAGGCCTGGATTCTTTCTGAAATGTACAGAATATAACTGGGTACTGGACGATTAGATTTTCTTTCCTTCCTTCACGGGTGGAAAGAAAGAAAATCGCTCGATTTCCTCATCAACACAGTAAATCCGCCCGTAACTGTGCCCGGAGCACGCAAGGCGCGCGCTCTACGCACAACTGTATTTACATTCTGTTACACAAATATGCGGCCGCTCAGCGTCAATGCCCACCCGCCGAGAGGCCACATACTTGCGTACTGTCGGCACCAAGAGGCTATGATCACTTTAATGACCTCTGCTTGTTTTTTTTCCCAGTCTAGTAATGAATGACACCAGGCCTGCTTCCAAAGACATGGAATTAGGCTTTTTGCCGTGTTTAAGAGATTTGGGAGTATGCAAATTTATAGGATCTGATCAAGGTGGGAAATGTCATGGAACAGAATTAGCAATGGATCAGGCCTGATGGGATATGGTGCCATCTTTTGTAACCAAGGCAAAAATCGCCTTCAAAGAAGCTGGCTCTACAGGAAGTTTAATTCCATTTCTTTTTAATTCTGTTGTACTGCTGAAGTTTCTTACCCGTCTTTTGCCAGATCTCCAGGCTGCAATACAGCAATCACCCGTCCTCTCTGTCCTCCACACTCCTTCTCCAGTCCTATGATTATGATGTCACCTCCACGTCTGAAACAATACAGGTAATAAAAACACTCAGAGCTGTGCACAGTTCAGATCTGATCATTTTCTTTATATTTTGGACATGTCTCCCCGAGGCTCTTCAAACCGTTTTGTAATCTTTCACCTTTTACCAGAAGAAAGTTTTATAATCCAAAATAAAAAATCACTAATTCAGGAAATTCTGTAAATCCAGCATTAGCTGAATCCTAGAGCTGCACGATTCTGGCCAAAAATGAGAATCACGATTTTTTTTGCTTAGAATAAAGATCACGATTTTCGTGGCGCAACATCATCTTTCACATTATACAAAAAAAAATTGGGCTGACTTTTCTGTTTAGTTTTTTATTAATTCATTAGTGTGTTTTTTCCAAAAACATTGCGTTTGAAAGACCTCTTCGTAAATACAGTCTGACAAAAAAATATTGCACAACCGCAATTTTATTCTGTAGAGTCTCTGCTAAAAAAAAAAAAAAAAACATATAATGTTTGGGGGTTCTAAGCAGTTTTCTAGCAAAAAATAATGAGTGTCAGAAAAAGGTTTAGTCTCTAAAGTGGAATTCCACCCAAAAGTGGAACTTCCGCTTTAAGCACTCACCGCTCCCTTACATGCCACATTTGGCATGTCATTTTTTTTGGGGGGGGGGGTACCTGGCTTTGGGAGGTACTTCCTGTTCCACTTCCTCCTTCTGTCGCTTGGCTGCCTAGCCGACTCCTCCTTCTCTGCAATCGTCTGGGAAACGTCACAAGTCCCAGAAGATTGCCTGGCCACTAGGAGAGCGCAGCGCAACTCGCGCATGAGCAGTGCGCGCCCGGCTTTGAAGCCGCAAGCTGTCACAGCCGGGTGCCCGCACTTACAATGCCGGTGCTGTGGAGAGGCGGGGGAGAGAAGCGAGGTATCAGGCACCCGCACCGCTGGACCGTGGGACAGGTGAGTGTTTATTAAAAGTCAGCGGCTACACTTTTTGTAGCTGCTGACATTTAATAAACTGAAAAAAGACTGGAACTCTGTTTGAGTAAACTTCCCTTATTTACAGACCGAAGTTCATTCCTTTGATCTAAAACAGGGGTCCTCAAACTACGGCCCGCCAAGGTCTTTTACCCGGCCCTTGCGGCCTTTCGGGCACTGGAGCCCCCACAACGGTCCGCCTGGAGAGATGCTTTCCCTGCGGACCCCGCTTCATAGGGGGAAACGGTACAAATTTCGGGGACTGTCCAGAGTGGGGGCGGAGACACAGAGCCCGCTCCAGCGTGGGAAAGCTTCACAAGGATTCTCCTCGCGGCTGCCTGTTCATAGCGGTAAGTCCCACGGCGCTCCTCCCACTAATCCCCGTGCACTGGACAGGCTGGCTGCATTGCTGGGCACAGATCACGCTGCATTGCTGGGCACAGATCACGCTGCATTGCTGGGCACAGGTCAGGCTGCATAGCTGGGCACAGGTCAGGCTGCATAGCTGGGCACAGGTCAGGCTGCATAGCTGGGCACAGGTCAGGCTGCATAGCTGGGCACAGGTCAGGCTGCATAGCTGGGCACAGGTCAGGCTGCATAGCTGGACAATGGAGAGGCTGGCTGCATTACTGGGTACAGGACAGGCTACATTACTGGGCACTGGTCAGGCTGCATTACTGGGTACAGGCCAGGCTGCATTGCTGGGCACTGGTCAGGCTGCATTGCTGGGCACTGGTCAGGCTGCATTGCTGGGCACTGGTCAGGCTGCATTGTTGGGCACAGGTCAGGCTGGCTGCCTTGCTGGGCACAGGTCAGGCTGCCTTGCTGGGCACAAGTCAGGCTGGCTGCCTTGCTGGGCACAAGTCAGGCTGGCTGCCTTGCTGGGCACAAGTCAGGCTGGCTGCCTTGCTGGGCACAAGTCAGGCTGGCAGCCTTGCTGGGCACAAGTCAGGCTGGCTGCCTTGCTGGGCACAAGTCAGGCTGGCTGCCTTGCTGGGCACAAGTCAGGCTGGCTGCCTTGCTGGGCACAGGTCAGGCTGGCTGCCTTGCTGGGCACAGGTCAGGCTGGCTGCCTTGCTGGGCACAGGTCAGGCTGGCTGCCTTGCTGGGCACAGGTCAGGCTGGCTGCCTTGCTGGGCACAGGTCAGGCTGGCTGCCTTGCTGGGCACAGGTCAGGCTGGCTGCCTTGCTGGGCACAGGTCAGGCTGGCTGCGCTGCTGGGCACAGGTCAGGCTGGCTGCGCTGCTGGGCACTGGTCAGGCTGGCTGCGCTGCTGGGCACTGGTCAGGCTGGCTGCGCTGCTGGGCACTGGTCAGGCTGGCTGCGCTGCTGGGCACTGGTCAGGCAGGCTGCGCTGCTGGGCACTGGTCAGGCTGGCTGCGCTGCTGGGCACTGGTCAGGCTGGCTGCGCTGCTGGGCACTGGTCAGGCTGGCTGCGCTGCTGGGCACTGGTCAGGCTGGCTGCGCTGCTGGGCACTGGTCAGGCTGGCTGCGCTGCTGGGCACTGGTCAGGCTGGCTGCGCTGCTGGGCACTGGTCAGGCTGGCTGCGCTGCTGGGCACTGGTCAGGCTGGCTGCGCTGCTGGGCACTGGTCAGGCTGGCTGCGCTGCTGGGCACTGGTCAGGCTGCATTGCTAGGCACTGGTGAGGCTGCATTGCTAGGCACTGGTGAGGCTGCATTGATTCGGCCCCCCAACAATCTGAGGGACAGTGGACTGGCCCCCTATTTAAAAAGTTTGAGGACCCCTGATCTAAAAGGACGAAGTGCTTCAATGTTTCTCCTTATGTCCGTCTACTACTCTAAGCAATGTTGTTAAACTGGGCAACCTGCCTGTTTTGTTTTTTTTCCTTTTATAGACAGCTGTCAGCTGTGAGCAGAGAACTCTGCATAGAATCAGGAACATGCTTTGTTAAGATCACGAGGGGGGAAGAATCGTGATCTGATTCTTTAACGATTAATTGTGCAGCTCTACCTAATTCACAAATTGCTGGATTAGAAAGGTGCAGGCTGTAGCACTGTATGACCTGTAAGGAGTTTGTCTTTTTATTCTGGTGAGAAGCTGTATTATAATGGTGCCACTACTATTTTTTTCCCACAAATAGAGCTTTCTTTTGGTGGTATTTGATCACCTCTGCGGTTTTTATTTTTTGTTAAAGAAATTTAAAAAGACCGAATTTAAAAAAAAATTTTTTTTTTTTTTTTATATTTTGTTATAAAATTTTGCAAACAGGTAGTTTTTCTCCTTCATTGATGTATGCTGATGAGGCGGCACTGATGGGCACCAATAGGTGATAGTGATGGGCACTGATGTGTGGCAGTGATGGGCACTGATGGGTGGCAATAATGGGCACTGATGGGTGGCAATAATGGGCACTGATCAGTTACACTGATAGGCAGTTCTATATTTTACAGTACACATATTCATGTGTTAGAATGGCCCAGTCAAAGTCCAGACCTAAATCCAATTGAGAATCTGTGGCAAGACTTGAAAATTGCTGTTCACAGACGCTCTCCATCCAATCTGACAGAGCTTGAGCTACCGTATTTTGCAAAGAAGAATGGGCAAAAATGTCACTCTCTAGAGCAAAGCAAAGCAAAGCTGGTAGAGACATCTCCAAAAAGACTTGCAGCTGTAATTGCAGTGAAAGGCGGTTCTACAAAGTATTGACTCAGGGGGGCGCCATACAAATGTACCCCCCACACTTTTCATATATTTATAAAAAATGTTGCATTCATAATTTTCCTTCCACTTCCGCTAAAATCAGACGTATGGCTATATGTTCGCATCCGTCCTGCCAGATCGGATGAGATCTGATGAAAACGGACATGCTGTCCGTTTTTGTCCAATCCCTCCTTAGGAATCGGCGGGGCTCTGAGCAGAGAGGGACCTGTCATCCGCCGGCTCAGCGGAGATCAACGGAGAGATCTCCTGCTGAGCTGGCGGACTCTGCTGAGCGGATCTGCCTCGTGGGAATGAGGCCTTATTGGAAAATCTCCCTCTCTCCTTATGCCTAGTACACATGGGTCAAATGTGAGGAGACATCGGCCGGTTCAATAAAAACCGGCTGAAATTTGGCCCATGTGTACGACAGCCAGTTCGTCAGAAGCCGGACATTTGTGTGTGCCAAGACGGCCACCTCTCCTGCTTACCCCTCAGCCTGGCCCTGGTGCCAATGATTTTAAAATGATATGTTTGGAGCAGACAGACCAGAAATCTATGCTAATACAGGGAGAGAATGCAAACAGAATTTTTTTCACCTGAATTTGATCTGGCCTCAATGCCTTTGTAAAAAAGGCAAATGGCCACTTTTCTGTTCAGTTCAATAATCAATAATACTATTAATTTTGGACGAGAAAAAAATGTTCTGAGATGTCCTCCTGTTGGGTCACCACCTCAGAATTATTTAGTCCTAAAATCAGGTCAGCTATTCTCAACCAGGGTTCCTCACCAGATGTTGTCAGGGGTTCCTTGAGCTTTGGCTAATTGCCCCTTTCCATTTAATGTTCTTTAATTCATTTTGAGGCCAACACCACTTGGCAGAGCTAGCTGCATTACAAATGAGCATTCTGACCACCCATTCCACCTCCTCCATCCATGGGACCCTGGCATATCTCTATAAGTAATGATAATATGTGAGACACTACACCACTACTCTAATGTGACTGAAGATATGTGCACACTCAGAGGTGAAGACATGCATAAAAGCATGCATGCTAGACCTGATATGCATTATTATGTGGCCTCCACTGTAGAAGGGGGCATTCTTCCCACTCACCACCAATAAAAGGGGTGTTTTTTACCCAACGACTTTTAGTAGGGGTTCCTGAAGACCTGAACATTATTTCAAGGGTTCCTCTGAGGTAAAAAGGTTGAGAAAGGTTGGATTGGTCTATTATATTTCAATGTTTTTTTTAAAGCAAAGCTCACCTTGGAACCCAAAGCAAATCCTTAACGGCCAGGACCCGTACCGCCTGCAAAAGTACCTTCTCCTCCTCTGTAGGTGGAGCTTTTGTTCCCCAGCTTTCGCTAGGAATCCTGGGCCTTTGTTCCCGTGACAGTTCAGGCTCTTCGCTGTCTGTGGAGAAAAGCGTGCTGTTGTAACTCACTGGAGTACTGGGCAGGCTGGAGGAGGACTTAGCTGTTCCTTGAGGTACAGAGGAAGATGACGACAGAGAACAATAGTCGGTGAGGGAATCTTGGTGGCTTAAGAGCTGCACTCCTCGATCTTGGCTGTAGATGATGTCAACTTCGGATTGGCATTGCCTGTCACAGTTTGTTTCTGGCAAGGTGACTGGTGCCAGTTCTGAAGTAGCCTTTAAAGTAAACATGTCCCTTAAGGGGCTACAGTCACCACAGAAATATCGAGCACAGAGTTGGTAGTCAGCAGCATGATACATAACTAAAGTGTTGGTTTTATCATCTAAGCACCAAACTGTGTCTTCTCCGTTGCAGTCTGTGCTGGTTGCCATCGAGATAACGAAAGATGGTGCGGTATAAGGTTCCAGCCTTTTGGTCAGTTTCAGAGATGTGAGTTCCACTATGAGGATGCCAGGCCCATTGCTGTACCACACCTCAGAGCCTCCATTAGAGACCTCCATTGTCAGCACAGGATATGGATTTTGTCTTGGATCTTCATCACCAATCTTGAATAAAGTGCGGTTGGCAGTGCGTGAACAGATATAGGAGCAATCAGCGCTTGGGATACCGCTGGATACTGGAAAGATCGAGACCAAGCTGTCCGCAAGACCAGCAAACACTAAACAGGAGCTCTGCAGGTAGAAATAAACACAATAGACAGTCAGCATCTTGTTGAAGCATATGGAGAGGTAGACTAATTTGGGTTAAAGCAGAACTTTAAGAGTAGAATTAGCGAATCTTTTCACTGCCTTAACTGACCACATTGACCACACGTTACAATATGACTTAAATTTTCCTAAGATGTGCCACCAACTATGTAGAATGCAGGTATACCTACACAATTTCCAATTTCCTTTCAATACAGTGGGAAAAATAATTATTTGATCCCCTGCAGATTTTGTAAGTTTTCCCACTTACAAAGAAATCAAGGGTCTATAATTGTTATCATAGGTGTATTTTAAATGATAGAGACAGAATATCAACCAAAAATCCAGAAAAAAACACATGATACAAATGCTATAAATTGAGTTGCAGTTCAGTGATTAAAATAAGTATTTGATCGCCTACCAACCAACAATAATTCTGTCTCCCACAGACTGGCTACAGTAGGTGCTTATGTGGTACAAAGATTAGTCCTGTCAATATAAAAAGGTTCTTCTAATGACAAATTATGTGTATAAAAGACCTGTCCACAGAATCTCTTTCTTCCATTCAAAGCTCACCATCATACGCAAGACCAAAGGGCTGTCAAAGGACGTCGGGGACAAGATTGTAGACCTGCACAAGGCTGGAATGGGCTACAAGACCATCAGCAAGAAACTTGGTGAGAAGGAGAAAACTGTTGGAGCGATTATTTGCAAATGGAAGAAATACAGAATAACCATCAATAGCCCTCAGTCTGGAGCTCCATGCAAGATTTTGCCTCATGGGGTAAGGATGATCATGGGAAAAGTGAGGGATCAACCCAGAACTACACGGGAGGAGCTTGTGAATGGTCTTAAGGCAGTTGGAAGCACAGTCGCCAAACAAATTATTGGTAACACAATACGTCGGCATGGATTGAAATCCTGCAGTGCCCACAGGGTCCCCTCCTTAAGGAGGCACATATACAGGTCCGTCTGAAGTTTGCCAATGAACATCTAAACGGTTCAGAGAAAGATAAGGAGAAAGTGCTGTGGTCAGATGAGACCAGAATTGAGCTCTTTGGCATTAACTCGACTCGCCGTGTTTGGAGGAAGAAAAATGCTGACTATGACCCTAAGAACACCATCCCTACAGTCAGTCACGGAGATGGAAATGTTATGCTTTGGGGCTGTTTCTCTTCTAAAAGTACAGGCCAATTTTGCCGTATTGAGGGACCAATGGACGGGGCCATGTATTGTAAAATCTTGGATGAGAACCTTCTTCCCTCAGCCAGAACACTGAAGATGGGTCGTGGATGGGTCTTCCAGCATGGCAATGACCCAAAACATAGGCAAGGCAACAAAGGAGTGGCTCAGGAAGAAGCACATTAAGGTCATGGAGTGGCCTAGCCAGTTTCCAGACCTTAATCCTATAGAACATTTATGGAGGGAGCTGAAACTTTAAGTTGCCATGCAACAGCCATGAAACCTTAAAGTGATTGTAAAGGATTGTTTTTTATTTAAAAAAAAAAATAACAAACATATCATACTTACCTCCACTGTGCAGCTCGTTTTGCACAGAGTGGCCCAGAACATCCTCCTCTGGGGTCCCCCGGCAGCTCTCACGGCTCCTCCCTGCATCAGATAACCCCCTAGGAGAAGCGCACTCCCGAGTCTAGCATTTGCGTCCACAGACATGAATGCCGGACTCGGCCCTGCCCCCCGGCGCCCGCGTCATTGGATTTGATTGACATCAGCGGGCGCCAATGGCTGCGCTGCTATCAATCTATCCAATCAAGAGCCGAGACCCCGTGGAGAGAGGGACAGCACATCCCCACCGAGGAGATGAAGGGGCTCAGGTAAGTAAAACGGGGGGGCTGGGGGGCCGGTGACTGCCAGGTGTTTTTTCACCTTAATGCATAAAAAAACACGGAGGGTTTACAACCCCTTTAAGGATTTAGAGAAGATCTGAAAAGAAGAGTGGACCAACATCCCTTCCTGAGATGTGTGAAAACCTGATAACTAACTACAAGAAATGTAGTTTCTTCCGCTTGCCAACAAGAGTTTCTCCACCAAGTCATGTTTTGCCTGGGGGTCAAATACTTACTGAACTGCAACTTAATTTATAACAACTGTATCATGTGTTTTTTTTTCTGTTTTTTTGGGGATCAAATAATTATTTTGCCCACTGTATATATCCCCATAAATAGGTCACTGATTCTAGTTGGTGTTATATCAAAGGACTTGTATACACAAGATTCAAAATACATTTGAAATGGGTTTGTTATGCATTAATACTGATTTGTATGAATGAATAAAAATATAGGCAGTAAAACATAAAAATTAAATTAGAGAAGTCCCTGTTTGTATGCTATTGCCACCCTCAGTACACTGACCTTTGCCACAAACGCAGTCAGGAAGCAGGTTACCATTGCTGGTGTGTCAAGCTCTTTTTGGGGGGCACTCAACGGGCACATGCCCTGCAGACTGTAGATAGATATCTTCTGATCCTACGTAGTGGGTTTTAACATAAAAATCAGACACGCTTTAATTACTGTACATTTATTTAAACAATAGTTTTTTTATTTTTTATTCAATATTCAGCCCAATATTCCTCTCATTTTGGAAAAATGGAACACTTTGATTTCCCTTTAAGGGCCCTTTCACGCGGGCAATCCAATCAGGTCCACCTGCCAGTTTTTTTAGGTGGACTTGATTGGGTTGTCCATGCTTTCCTATGGACCAGAGAGAGAAATATCACCGCTCTAGGAAGGTCAATCAGGAACAGACCTCTCCTCCAGGCTGGAAGCCACAGGTGCCGGCAATGCTTATAACGATGAAGTTTTGAGAAAAGTCCTGGACAGCCACACTCCAAATAATTTTTGCCTTTATTAAATAAAAATCAACAGAAATACATGACACAGCAGGACGTGCAGGGGAGCTGACGCGTTTCACACTACAAACAGTGCTTAATCATAGCCTTTCCTATGGACCAGTGGGTGTAAACTGACTTGTTCCTGTTTACACCTGACTCCCTCTGGGTCCGGATCAGGCCTGCTAAAAAAATAAAAATGGGAGGACTGCATCCTCTTCCGTTTGGGCAGCCTGGATTGGAGGCAGCTGGGTGTAAACTGACACCAGAGTCTGTTTACTCCCGACTGTCCCTAGAGCAGAGCACGCTCTGTTCATGTCCACTCTGCTGAAACTCAGCATGTTGTGTCATCCGTCCCTGCTCTGCACCGATCAGCAGGGGATCTGTGAGCAGATCCCCTGCTGATCGAAATGCAAACTGCCCATGTGAAAGGGTCCTAGAAGAATCCTTGAGTTGAATGCCATACAAACCATAAAATACACAAATATATATATGTGAATAAAGATATTACCGCACTAACTCTAAAACAAAGTGAAAAAGCTGCTACATAAACAATGTGACAAGAATGCTAGGAAGTGAATGGTATAAATTGTAGAGCTAAAGAATAAACACATATGCATATGTGAGTGAATATTACAGAAATCAATCATACAAAAATAATGGAAATGTGGAGAAGTCCAATGCCTGCGAAGGTCCTAAAAAGGACCAATATGAGTCCACCACCAAATAGTGGCTAATCAAAGATGGAATACACTGGCACTGTCCGGTAGTGATGGCATCAAAGGTAGTCATCTTCGACCAAGAAACAGGGGAAGTATATCTACTCTTACCGCAACAGGTGCACTCAAATGTCAGCGACAACGAGTCATAAAGGCAAGGATGCTGAGGAACGGCAGATCAACGAGACTCCAAGGAACCAAGGACCACCAAACATGGCTCCAAAGGGTGTTGTATACAGCCACCAAACCAGACCTCAGATGTTGAGAACACCAGGGCTGGAACTGGGGCATGCCCCAGTTGAAGTCCTTTGGGACGAAATGCATCAGACTTGGCTTCCTGCTTCTCACATTGCCCCTCATTTTACTCTGTGATCACATTTTTTCTTTGCATAAACTCCCGGACGAGAGTTCCTTTGTGGTCCAGTTCAACCTTCTGTGCCTAAGTTCTAGCCCTGGTGTTCTCAACATCCGAGGTCCGGTTTGGTGGCTTTCTACAACACCCTTTGGAGCCGTGTTTGGAGGTCGTCGGTTCCTTGGAGTCTCGTTGATCTGCCGATCCTCGGCATCCTTGCCTTTATGGCTCGTTGTCGCTGACATTCAAGTCCACCTGTTTCGGTAAGAGTAGATATACTTCCCCTGTTTTTTTGGTTGAAGATGCACTACCTTTGATGCCCTCACTGCCGGACAGTGCCAGTGTATTCCATTTTTGATTAGCCACTATTTGGTGGCGGACTCATATTGGTCCTTTTTAGGACCAATTTTTAGGACCTTCACAGGCATTGGACTTCTCCACATTTCCATTATTTTTGTATGATTGATTTCTGTAATATTCACTCACATATGTGTTTATTCTTTAGCGCTACAATTAAATACCATTCACTTTCTAATTATATATATATACATACACACACACACATATATTTTATATATATATATATATATATATATATATATATATATATATATATATATATATATATATATATATATATATATATAAACATACACACATATACATAATATACATACATACATATACACACACACACACACACACATACAGTGGGGAAAATAATTATTTGATCCCCTGCAAATTTTGTAAGTTTGCCCACTTAGATGAAGGGTCTATAATTGCTATCATAGGTGTATTTTAAATGATAGAGAAAGAATATTGACCAAAAATAAATGATACAAATGTTAATATTTAGTTGCAGTTCATAGAGTAAAATAAGTATTTGATCCTCAAGCAAAATATGACTTAGTACTTGGTGGAGAAACCCTTGTTGGAAAGCACAGAGGTCAGACATTTATTGTAGTTGGTGACCAGGTTTGCACACATTTCAGGAGGGATTTTGGTCCACCATTCTTTACAGATCTTCTCTAAAGCCTTAAGGTTTCTTGGTTATTGCTTGGCAACTCAAAGTTTCAGCTCCCTCGGAAGTCTGGAGGCTAGCTAGGCCACTCAATGACCTTAATGTGCTTCTTCATGAGCCACTCCATTGTTGCCTTGGCAGTATGTTTTGGGTCACTGCCCTGCTGGAAGACTCATCCACGACCCATCTTCCGTGTTCTGAGCAAAGGTTCTCATCCAAGATTTTACAATACATGGCCCCGTTCATTGGCCCCTCAATGCGGTAAAGTTGGCCTGTACCTTTAGCAGAGAAACAGCCCCAAAGCATCATGTTTCCACCTCCGTGCTTGACTGTAGGGATGGTGTTCTTAGGGTCATAGTCAGTATTTTTCTTCCTCCAAACCCTTCTCTGAATCATTTAGATGTTCATTGGCAAACTTCAGATGGCCTGTACATGTGCCTTCTTGAGGAGGGAGACCTTGCGGGCGCTGCAGGATTTCAATCCATGGCGGTATATTGGGTTACCAATGGTTTGTTTGGTGACTGTGGCCCCAACTACCTTGAGATCATTCACAAGCTCATTTCTCATGATCATCTTTACCCCATTAAGTGAAATCTTGCATGGAGCTCCAGAGCATCCAGACCATTTGCAAATAATCGCGCCAACAGTTGTCTTCTTCTGACCAAGCTTCTTGCTGATGGTCTTGTAGCCAATTCCAGCCTTGTGAAGGTCTACAATCTTGTCCCTGATGTCCTTTGACAGCTCTTTGGTCTTGCCCATGATGGTGAGATTTGAATGGAAGAAGGAGATCCTGTGGACAGGTGTCTTCTATACACATACCGAGTTGTCGTTAAGAGCATCTGCTTACATTGACAGGACTAATCTGTGTACCACATGAGCACCTACTGTAGCCAGTCTCTGGGAGCCAGAATTATTGTTGGTTGGTAGGGGATCAAATACTCAATGAACTGCAACGCCATATATAACATTTGTATCATGCATTTTTTCTGGATTTTTGGTTGATATTCGGTCTCTATTATTTATAATACACCTATGATAAATATTATAGACCCTTCATTTCTTTGTAAGTGGGCAAAGTTACAAATTCTGCAGGGGATTAAATAATTACTTTCCCCACGGTATATATCAGGGATCTCAAAAGTTTTAGAAGGGTGAGCGCGCCACACTGGTTTGTAAAGTCCATAAAGGATTCATTCCACATAAAAGGCTGAAACGTTTCGTGGGTCAAGCCTCCTCCATCAGGATTTGTGCAAAATAAAAGATGGAATGGAAAAAGTAGACAGCTGTCCAGTTAGGCGCACATACAACCTGTAGATATCTACATGTTGGCTTTCTGTATGGAATAAAGCCCGAAATAGTGTGGTGCTCTCAGCCTTCTAGAACACTACTTCAATATGTATTGTGATGGGACAGCTAATATCTGTCACCCCTGGGATTCTACATCTTTATAATAAGTTCACACCTCAGTGGCGATCCACAGCATGTTCTGTACTTTCAGCTGGCTACACATCTTCAGCCCAGGACAGCTCAAGCCTCGTACCTCCACCTGACCTTTGGCCACATCCACAACGGTATAGTTTCTATAGAGAAAAACAGGGAAAGGTTGGTTCTGCTGGGTCTTCTGCATGATACACTGTATGTTTGTTACAATGAAAGTGGTTCTAAAGTCTATACATTTCTCACCTTTAATGCATTCTCTGCATTAAGGTAAAAAAACGCACCACTGCATGTCCTACACTCCGGGTTCTAAACACATACCTGGTTCCATGTCCCCACTTCAGCACTGTTCCCTCACTTTCTGCTTTCACATGGGCTCCTGCTGCTGTCAGTCAAACACCTGTTTGAAGGGAGCGGGGAAGGGGGGGCGCTTTATACCGGTGCAGTGTGTGTTTATGGGAGCGCGCGCTTGCACATGTACTTTGACAGTAGCAGGAGCCAATGTCTCAGCCAATGAGGTGGGAGAGTCTGAGACAGCCAAGACTCTTGTGCAACATCGATGGATCGAGATGGGCTCAGGTAAGTATTAAGGGGGCTGCTGCACACTGCAGAATTTTTATCTTAATGCATAGAATGCATTAAAGCGGAGTTCCCCCAATTTTTTTTTTTTTTTTTTTAAAGTCAGCAGCTACAAATACTGCAGCTGCTGACTTGAAAAATTATGGACATTTACCTGTCCAGGGCGCCCGCGATGTCGGCACCCGAAGCCGATCTGGCTCTCGGGTGGAGGCACCGTCATCTTCGGTAAGGAAATGAGGAAGTGAAGCCTTGCGGCTGCACAGCCTGGTTCCCTGCTGCGCATGTGCGAGTCGCTCTGCTCGATCACATTGGTCCCTGCTGTCTTCTGGGACCTGTGTGTCTCCCAGAAGACAGCGGGGGGGATGGAGGAGGCTCCGGATATGGATACTGCGGCTATTTATGCCCGGAAGTGGAAGCAAATACCTGGATTAGACAGGTATCTGCTCCCCCCTCCCCACTAAAAGGTGCCAAATGTGACACCGGAAGGGGGAGGATTCCGAAAAGCGGAAGTTCCATTTCTGGGTGGAACTCCGCATTAAGATAAAAAAACCTTCTGACTTTAGAATCACTTTAAAGCCCAACTCCAAAAAAAAAAAAAGTTTTCCCATGCAGTGGGGCTGTGCCAGCACTGCACGGGTCAAAAGCGCGTTTTGTCTAGGGGTGAGGAGAAAGCTTTTGCTCACCCGATCCTTCATTCCACCGGAAAACGGTGCTCCCCCCCAGTCCAGTAGTGGACTGTTCCTGGTCTATGGAGCCCGCCAAGGGCTTGATGATGTCAGGAACAGTCCACAACTCAAGACTGCAAAAGCATGGGGGGTACCGGAAGGGTCTGGGAGGATTAGGCAAGTAAATCTACTTTCCCCTCTCCCCTAGACAAAAATGGCAGTTAACCCATGCAATGCGGGCACAGCCCCACCTTATTAGAAAACTTTTTTTTTTCTCAAAGAAAAAAAGACTTTAGTATCAGTTTAATATTTTACTTGATAACATGAATCCTGGAGGTTAGAGTCCCTTTGTGGAATGATACGTGCATGCAATCAATAGGTGGTATTAGTAAAAATTAACATATAAAAGTGGTATTATTACATCTTATTGAACACAGCACCTCCCCTAATACTGAACACACAAAGTGACATGTATTTATACACTGATACAGGAACAGAGTGATAATGAATATTGTTTGCGACTTGTCAAAAAGGCTGATACCTTGTTTGCCCTGTTCCTATCCAGAAGACAATGGTGGTGTCCACTTCCCTGGATGAACAGAATGTCTCCTGCATGCCGCATAAGATATGATACTTGAAGACGGAGAAACTTGGATCATTCATACGCCGCACCACAGACGCAGCCAGGGGGCGCTATGAACAACAGAAACAATAGAGTACGGTAAAATCTGTCCAAAAGAAATGCTACAATACAAAAAAGTTATCTATAGTAAGAAATATACTCTACAGTCACAATGCTAAACATACTGAAAATAAGGAAATTTGCCTTTAATTTAAAAAAAATCATATTGAAATGGAAAATACAGTATATTCCAGGCAGCTAATTTTGCAGTGTCTCCCATCAAAGAGGACCTTCCCTTTCCCCCACCGGCCCTACTCTATAAACCTTTAAACCTGAAAAAAAAACAATCATACCTACCATGTGACTTTTTCTTTATACTTTTTTTTTTTTTTCTTTCAAAAGAGTTTTTATTGCGCATATGAAAATATTACATCATATACAGCAGTAAGCATATCACATCAATAACAATACATTCATGATGTTTTATTTCTACTGTATCATCTTTAGTATTGCTGGTGTTAGATCTTCCAAGATCTCATTCCATCCAGCTCTTTTTCTTCATACTTACCTACATTTGTCTTGCTTCCGTGCTGCCTGGGTCCCTGTTTCTGAACCTCCATTTAATAAAATACTTGTGATACTGCACATGTGCGAGATGAAGCACACGACATCATGCACTTTATGTCGCGCATGCGCCATAGGACACTACAGGCATTTGTTGGGAAAGAAGAAACCCTTCCTTGAGATCTTGCATGATCTCACAGAAAGGGTTTTTCTTGTCCCCAGCAGATGCCTGTAGTGTCCTATGGCGCATGCATGAGATGAAGTGCAGGACGTCTTAGGCTTTATCTCACGCATGCGCAGCATGATAATATTGTGGGATTCCTCCTATCCCCACAGAGCACCTTCCAGGGTCTTTACTCTCCTACCTTCTCTATCCTGCTCATCATTTGAAGTTTACTGTATAGGCCTATTCTCTCCAACTTCCCTAAGAATTGCCCTCCCCGCTGGACCGTTATCGACTTTCCTTGATGAGTTTTCAGCCTGGTGTAAAGGAAATTTGTAAGTTCTGTATATAATTGTATTCTATTTTGTATGTATTGCACACTGCCCTCACTGTGCACATGGCACTAATAAGGTTTTCATTACAAGTTTACATTCTTTCGAGTCCTGATTAGAATTAGCCTGCCTATGTTACGCCCCATGTTACCATAAACGTACAATTGTAATATTAATGTGATACCTACGTAATCATGTGCATAAAAACCTTCAACTGCGTCATAATAAAGCAGAACAGTTATTTGGAAAGATGCGGAGTGTATCTTTTGTGTCTGTTCCCTACTGCAGTAGTTATTATTAATTTGGAACCACTAATCAATATGAGGATAGGAGTTGCCTATCTATAAAATTCCCATGTCACTGGCTACCCTACTTTCTCTCTTTCTTAAAAATTCCCACAATCCTTCTCGGCGACTTCAACATCCCTGTTAATACAAACACTCCTGATACTTCTCAACTTCTTAGTCTAACCTCCTCATTTTACTTTAAGCAATGGGTACAGGCTTCTACTCACTCTGATGGCAACACCCTTGAACTTGTATTCTCCTACCTATGCGCTCCATACAATCCTTTTCCTCTCTCTCTGATCACCATCACTTGACCCTCCCTCCTAGCTTGTAAGCTCTAACGAGCAGGGCGCTCTGATTCTTTCTATATTGACTTGTATTGTAATTGTAATGTCTGCCCTACTGTTGTAAAGCGCTGCGCAAACTGTCGGAGCTATAGAAATCCTGTATAATAATATTAATAATACTGTTAGACCTCGCAGTTAAGGTACAGCATTTCCATAAAAGTGACATTGCCCTCCCAGGGGACATATGTGTGACCAGCAGAGGTGTAAATAGAACCTTCAGGGCCCCGGTGCAAGAAACCTCTAACAGCCTCCCTGACTTTTGCTCGGGCCCCCCCCCCCCACGGTAGGGGAACGCCAGGGCCAAGTCGCAAGTGTGACCTTTACCACCCTGGTAGTTCTGCCACTGGTGTCTTTTTAAAAAAAAAAATTTTTACCATTTTACACAATTTATTATTTCATATTTTTTTATTTTTTTTTTAGGCGCCCTGTTGTGGGGCTTTGGTGAGATAGCAGTCTAAACAGACCTATGATGTTTCACCTTTGAGACAGAGAAAGGAGACTGAGGACACAATCTCCTTCCCTGCAGCCTCAGCTACACAGAATGAATGGACAGGAATAGCTCTGTACAGAGCTTCCCATTCATTCACAAACTGAAGCATAGTAAAAACACGGGTTACTATGCAATTACATTTTGTAATGCCTCACTTGGTATATAAACATCGAATATGGGTGGGTACCATCATCCTAATAAGATTTGAAAAAATGGGACAGGTTGACTAGAGCTACTCCAAATATTATTGCCTAGTAACGCCAGTAATGATGGGAGGACTATCTCGGTACCCAGTAATTGGAAGCGCATAAAGTTATATTAAAAAGTATACATTTATTAAAGAAAATATATAAAAATACAATTACAACAGAACTTATGACAGAATTGTTGTAAAAAACAATGCTCTGGGTAATACCTCCTGAAGAAGCGACATTCGTCACGAAACTTGTTGAGGAACCATCTCTACCCGCACCATTTTGTTCCCACCCACCTGATTGGTTTTAGAGCACATACTTGTTAACCTGTAATTTTTTACAACAATTCTGTCATATGTTCTGTTGTAATTGTATTTTTATATATTTTCTTTAATAAATGTATACTTTTTAATATAACTTTATGAGCTTCCAATTACTGGGTACCGAGATAGTCCTCCCATCATTACTGGCGTTACTAGGCTAAAATATTTGTTGTAGCTCTAGTCAACCTGTCCCCTTTTTTCAAACTGTTTACTATGCCTCAGTTGTGAATGGACAGCGTCAGTAATCGATACGGATCACTAAATTTATTCATTAAGACAAGGAAGGGGTCGGTAAATGACACATTTACTGGCCCCTTCCCCGCTCTCCATCCTGGCAGCATCCACCGGAGCAGCCTGCAGGAAAGGGGAGGGAGGAACCCAGCAGCGCTGCAGGGGATTAGGGGGGGGGGGGGGGGGAATCACACAGGAGCCCAATCACGCTGAAAGGCTGCAGGAGAAAAATGGAGGGGATCAGTTCCTCTACGTGCTGCTCATCCTATCCAGGTGTACAGGGGGCCGCACGAGCCCCCCGGAGCATGGGGCCCGGGTCGCAATTGTGACCCTTGCGACTCCTATATGAATGCCCCTGGTGGCCAGGACTAAGTCACCACTGCCTTTAGGGAAACCAGAAAGTAGAGGAAAAAAAGGTGAGTAAAGCCAAAAAAAAAAAAAAGCATTAAAAAAAAAGTGTTAGTCAATGTCTCATCAGCATGCAGAGGTGCATGCTGATAGGAAAGAGGGAAAGGTTCGCTTTAAATATTTTACAGCAAGTCAAATACCTTTCTTTATCTTAGTTTTCTTTATCATTCATTAAGGGACACAGGGTCAGAAGGAGTTCTGAGACAACTGGAACTTCCTAAAGCAGTCCAAATGAGGGGCGGGCAACACAGCAAACATAATGCTAACAGGGCAAAGCTGGGGGCTCAGCACAGCCATACCTGAAGAGCCATACATTCTGAAATGCCATTAGCAGAGGCCTGAACATCCACCTAGTAAAACTTAGAGACCGTGTGAACAGAAGACCAGGCGCTAGTCTTGCAAATCTGGGAAACAGATGTCTGATGCCGAAAAGCCCAAGAGGTGCTTACTGATCTAATGCATTGTGCCTTTATAGGGAAAGGTAAAACCTTAAATTGGTTATAAAGGCAGAAGGTTTTTTTACCTTAATGCATTCTATGCCTAAAAGATAAAAAAAAAAATTCTGAGAGCAGCAGCCCCCTCCTAATACTTACCTGAGCCCCATCTCCATCCAGCGATGTGCATGAGAGCATAGGAGTGCGGCTCGGGAGTGAGCCTGCTCGAGTGCCACCCATTGCAAGGAGCTTGCTACTGTTGGCAATTGTTGGCAGGAGGGAGAAGCCAGGACCGCCAGAGGGGGACCCAAAAAAGAAGAGGATTGGGGCTGCTTTGTGCAAAAAAAAAAATTACAGAGCAGGTAAGTATGACATGCTTGTTATTTAGAAAAAAAGGAAAAAAAAACCTTTAGAATCACTTTAAAGAGGAACTGCAGTCTGCTCACATAGTTTGTAATAAAAACATCTTTGCCATTCTGAAGCTTCCCTCCAACCACTTTGCATAATATTTTATATATACTGCGATTCTGTACTTGCCAAATATGCTGCAGAAATTTCCCTCCACTGAGTCTGGCTGCAGCCATTTTAACTGTGGGCAGCTGAAGCTGCTGCCTGTTCACTTCCTGGATTTACACAGAGGCACACCTCCAGCCCCTGCAGCTCTGATTGGCCCTCTTATGACTCATCCCCCCTCCCTTCCTGGCAAACTCCCACACCAGTGAGAGAGAGAGCTGTACATGATGTCATAAGCCTAGGCTAATGACCAGACAAGAAACAGGAAGTGGGCTGTATAAGGGATTTACTGGCAGAAAAAACAATGTTTTACTATCCAAAGTTAAAACAACAACAAGGGCAGAAGATTTAATAGATGGAAAGATAAAAGATGAAAAAATGACTGAAGTTCCACTTTAAGGATTGTCCCTTTAATGCTGAACCTCTTGACTGAAAGGTTATCGAGACGGAAGGGTAGGGAAATGCATCCTATATGTCCACAAAGGCCAGGAAGTCTAGACTAGTGGATTCCATGCAGAAATTCTGCACCCGAAGCCAGGCACAGAGCAGGGTGGATAAAAATCAATAATAAAGAAAAAAAAAATTGGATTTCTTTTATTTAAATCTGATTTTTTTGATTTTTATCTTATTTATTTTAATAAAATGCTTTTGGAGTAAAAATCGATCTAAAAGATAGTTTTCTATTTAAGATACATTAATAATTTAGTTTATTCAGCATGAAATGGAGCCTAGTTATGTAGCATGAGGCTGTATATTCTGCAATATTTACATTTTTGGTAAACTCATTCAATGAATCTAAGCTCTACAAGCTGAGATAACATGCACTGCACTGATGCATTCACACAATTTCACAGTAAATACCAGCAAGAATAAGTCCTTACATTTAAAGAGCACCTGTCATTTCAGATCCATCATGGCAGCGCCTGTTAGCGGCATCCACTCGCCTGCTGCCGCCACGTCCCTCACCTTGTTGTGTCACTGAGGTATCACCAGCCGTCCCATTAAAGTGAATGGGACTGTCGGTGAGTCAACAGCGGGTCAGAGGAGGAGCCAACAGCGGGTCAGAGGAGGAGCCAACAGCGGGTCAGAGGAGGAGCCAACAGCGGGTCAGAGGAGGAGCCAACAGCGGGTCAGAGGAGGAGCCAACAGCGGGTCAGAGGAGGAGCCAACAGCGGGTCAGAGGAGGAGCCAACAGCGGGTCAGAGGAGGAGCCAACAGCGGGTCAGAGGAGGAGCCAACAGCGGGTCAGAGGAGGAGCCAACAGCGGGTCAGAGGAGGAGCCAACAGCGGGTCAGAGGAGGAGCCAACAGCGGGTCAGAGGAGGAGTCAACAGCGGGTCAGAGGAGGAGCCAACAGCGGGTCAGAGGAGGAGCCAACAGCGGGTCAGAGGAGGAGCCAACAGCGGGTCAGAGGAGGAGCCAACAGCGGGTCAGAGGAGGAGCCAACAGCGGGGCCAGAGGAGGAGCCAACAGCGGGTCAGAGGAGGAGCCAACAGCGGGGCCAGAGGAGGAGCCAACAGCGGGGCCAGAGGAGGAGCCAACAGCAGGGCCAGAGGAGGAGCCAACAGCGGGTCAGAGGAGGAGCCAACAGCGGGGCCGAGGAGGAGCCAACAGCGGGTCAGAGGAGGAGCCAACAGCGGGTCAAAGGAGGAGGAGCCAACAGCGGGTCAGAGGAGGAGCCGCTGCAGGACAGAGATGACAGTTGCACTTTAAAAATTATGATTTAAATCAAGACTTTTTATTAGTGATTTAAATTGACTTGATTTAAATAAAATCCACCCTGGCACTGAGTGCTGTTTTAAGATCCAGAATGGGGTGTCAGGAGACCAAGTAGCACATTTGGTGTATTTTGAGAGCTGAGAAGCCCCGCTGTCAGTATACTATGGGGTTGACTTACTAAAACTGGAGAGTGCAGAATCTGGTGCAGCTGTGCATGGGAGCCAATCAGCTTCCAGGGTTTATTCTCAAAGCTTAATTGAACAAGCTGAAGTTACAAGCAGATTGGCTTCTATGCACATCTTCACCAGATTTTGCACTCTCCAGTTTTAGTATTTTAGTAAATCAACCCCAATGCCTGAGTGGGGAGGATAATAGTGAAATGCAGGATCGGTTTATATGGGCTGCAAAAAAAAATGAGTCTTCTATGCTCACCTTAACCCTTTGCCGACCGGCTCACGCCGATATTCGTCGGCAGAAGGGCACGTACAGGCACATTAACGTACATTGCCCTTTAAGACGCGGCATTGCGGGCACGCACCTGCCCGCCGCAAGCTCCGCGAGTGTGATCGCGGGTCTCGTTGATTCTATGCGCGGGAGGATACCCGCGATCGTCTCACAGAGAGGAAGAACGGGGAAATGCTGATGTAAACAAGCATTTCCCTGTTCTGCCTAGTGACACTGATCACCGCTCCCTGTAATCGGGAGTGGTGATCAGTGTCGTGTCACACATAGCCCCTCCCCCCCCACAGTTAGAATCACTCCCTAGGACACACGTCACCCCTGCAGTGCCCCCTAGTGGTTAACCCCTTCACTGCTAGTCACATTTACACAGTAATCAGTGCATTTTTAATCGCACTGATCGCTGTATAAATGTGAATGGTCCCAAAATAGCCCCAAAAGTGTCCGATGTGTCCGCCATAATGTCGCAGTCGTGATAAAAATCGCAGATCGCTGCCATTACTAGTAAAAAAAAAACTATTAATAAAAATGCCATAAAACTATCCCCTATTTTGTAGACGCTATAACTTTTGCGCAAACCAATCAATAAACGCCTATTGCGATTTTTTTTTACCAAAAATATGTAGAATACATATCGGCCTAAACTGAGGAAAAAAAATGTTTTTATATATATTTTTTGGGGGATATTTATTATAGCAAAAAGTAAAAAATATTGCGTTTTTTTTTCAAAATTGTCGCTATTTTTTTGTTTATAGTGCAAAAAATAAAAACCACAGAGGTGATCAAATACCACCAAAAGAAAGCTCTATTTGTGGGGAAAAAAGGACGTCAATTTTGTTTGGGTGCAACGTCGCACGACCGCGCAATTGTCAGTTAAAGCGACGCAGCGCCGAATCACAAAAAGTGCTCTGGTCAGGAAGGGGATAAAATCTTCCGGGGGCTGAAGCGGTTAAAGTTGTTATGGGAAAAGTTCTGCTTTAAGCACCCCATAGAGGATTCGATTTTCTTTCCTTCCATCACGGGTGAAAAAGAAAGAAAATCGCTCAATTTCCTCATCAACACAGTAAATCCGCCCGTAACCGTGCCAAGGAGCACGCAAGGCGCGCGCTCTACGCACAACTGTATTTACATTCTGTTACACAAACCTGCGGCCGCTCAGCGTCAATGCCCACCCGCCGAGAGGCCACATATTTGCGTACCGTCGGCACCAAGAGGTTATGATCACTTTATTGACCTCTGCTGGTTTATTTCCAATCTAGTAATGAATGACACCAGTCCTGCTAGTAAATTGACTGGCAAGTATGGAAAATGATATCGTTATGAGTATGCCTTGCTGAAAATGCTGGGAATAAAAAAAAAAAAAAGAAAAGGGAAATCTGTTTTCAGGGTAACCCAAGTTGCAACATTTGCACACATCCATTATTAAAGCGGGGTTCCCATTTAAAAAAAAAAAAAAAAAAAAATTAAAAGTCAGCAGCTACAAATACTGCAGCTGCTGACTTTTAAATCGGACACTTACCTGTCCCTGGGTCCAGCGATGCGGGGGATCGAAGCCCCGCTCCTCTCCCCCTCCGCTCGGCGGCGCCAGCATTTTAACTGTGGGCGCTCGGCTGTGGCTTCACAACCGGGCACCCACTGCGCATGCGCGCGCCGTCACTGGCCCCGCAATCATCTTGCACCGGTCACGTGTCCCAGACGATTGACAAGAGGGAGGGTGGAGAGGCGATCTCCCTTCCTGCGCCGATGGAAGTGACGTCAGGAGCCCAGGCGCCGAAGGAGGCAGACTACGAGGGACCCCCTAGCAACAGGCATTTAGAGGTGAGTAAAAAAAAAAAATTTTCTCCAAATGTTTTTAATTTTTTAAACACATTACTAATTTTTTTTTTTTTTTGGGGTGGAACTCCACTTTAAAAAGACAAGAAATTCTATAAATATCACATCAGTCCAAGATTGGAAGTATCGTTCTTCTGGCTCTCCATCGTAGGTGCAAGTTGTGTTTTACAAGCGATATTTTTTAGGCCAATTTTCCCGTGTGCATTGTGTGATTATTAAATAATTATGTTTGTGGAAATTGACTAATCTCTAACAGATGGTGACAACAAGAAGTGCAGCAGTAAGTCAATATTAGCGTACCAACAGCTGTGTTATGAAGGCATTATACATGGAAATCCTTTCTAGGCTCATTACACCAGAATTAGGTAAATAAGATTTACAATATTGTGAGTATAATGACACAACATGTGCTTCCGAGAAGAGAATGCAGATACAGCAAAATAACACATCCCGCTACACAGCAAATGGAACTCTACAAGCTTACATAACCGCAAAGGTTTTCTTGCTTGAATATTTAAGTTACAACTTTGTTTAACCACTTCAGCCCCGGAAAATTTTACCCCCCTTCCTGACCAGAGCACTTTTTGCGATTCGGCACTGCGTCGCTTTAACTGACAATTGCGCGGTCGTGTGACGTTGCACCCAAACCAAATTGACGTTCTTTTTTTTCCCCTACAAATAGAGCTTTCTTTTGGTGGTATTTGATCACCTCTGTGTTTTTTTTTTTTTTGCGCTATAAACAAAGAAAGAGCGACAATTTTGAAAAAAAAAAAAAAACGCATTTTTTTTACTTTTTGCTATAATAAATGTCCCCAAAAAATATATACAAAAACTATTTTTTTTCCTCAGTTTAGGCCGATATGTATTCTTCTATATAATTTATGTAAAAATAAAAATCGCAATAAGCGTATAATGATTGGTTTGCGCAAAAGTTATAGCGTCTACAAAATAGGGGATAGTTTTATGGCACTTTTATTATTAATTTTTTTTTATTAGTAATGGAAGCGATCTGCGATTTTTATCGGGACTGCGACATTATGGCGGACACACCTGACACTATTTTGGGACCATTGTCATTTATACAGCGATCAGTGCTATAAAAATGTAATGTCTGTTGTGTAAATGACACTGGCAGGGAAGGGGTTAAACACTAGGAGGGATCAAGGGGTTACGTGTGTCCTAGGGAGTGATTTTAACTGTAGGGGGATTGTCTCACAAGAACATGACAGAGATCACTGCTAGGGTTGCCACCTTTTCTTCAAGCCAAACCCGGACACTTTAGCGGCCTGGGACACATTTGGGTGCCCTAAGGAGAGTAGTAATGTGGTGCTCAATGTGGGTTTGGCCAAATTGCTCTTGGTGACTTCATCACCCTGCCCCCCAGTGATGGCGAAGCTGCCCTCAGACAGCTGCCCGCAGCACCCGTACGCCGAAAGATTTGTGTGCGACTACCTTGGTTACTTGGGGGAGCCACAGCCTGGTCTGAATAATGTGTCCAGGTTTCAGTCCACCTGAAACCCGGACACATGATTCAAAACCCGGACAGGTGACAACCCTAATCACTGCTCCTGATGACAGGGAGCAGTAGATCTCTGTCATGTTGCTAGGCAGAATAGGGAAATGCCTTGTTTACATAGGCATCTCCTCGTTCTGGTGCTCCGTGACATGATCGCTGGCCCCCTGGCGGAGTCCGCGGGACCTGTGGGCACAGTCACAAAGTATGCAGCAGGCGCGTGCGATTTAAAGGGGACGTACCTGTACGCCCATTCGCCCAGCTGTGCCATTGTGCCGACGTAGATCGTCGTGCGCTGGTCGGCAAGGGGTTAATGCATACAATGCATTAAGGTGAGGGTTTACAACCTCTTTAAAGTCCAAAATGTACAAAGCTTGTCTGAGCTGTCAGAATACAGGGGGCAGAGAGCTAAAATTATAAAATGACATTCTGCAGATATCAGTGAGGAGAGCTCTGAGAGATGATTGGAGGGAAGGGACACACCCCCTACACACAGCCCAAAGGAACAGAGCTGAGGCTGTCAATCACAGGCTGTATGCTAGAGCTCCCCCCCTGTCAGATTGCAGAGGAAAGAGGCCACAGACAAAAATGACACTTAGTGCTCTGGAATGAGACAAGTACACACTATTGAGGTGTATGCTTTGGTCATATTTCATGTCTGAGGTTTACAACCACTTTAAGGAAATGCAAAGCGTTCTATGAATGGGGCCTGTGCCTGTGTTCAGTTTGCAGCAAGGCAGCCGCTCAGTATGGGGACCCGGAAGTAAGTAGAGATCACTGGAGTAGTGGTGTCTACTACAGCGATTTCCAGCTTCCAGGGGCATCAAACATGTACAGTATACGCATAGTTACATTCGTCCAAGCTTGATCAATGTAACTATATATAAAATATGCACACCTGGAATTCTTCTTCAACATTAAGGCTCCATTCACACTAGCAGGACTCCAAGGTTGCACAAATTCCAGTGCGACTTTGGAGCGTGACTTTAATGTGAGTTTGATCCAACTTTACACTCAATGGACTTAAGTTGCATCAAAAGTCACACCAAAGTAGTGCAGGCACCCTTTAGAAATCGCTTTCGGTCGCACCGATCTGAACATGTGCCATTGAAAAGAATGGCTGCGACTTTTCATGTCCAAAGTTGCATGGCAAATTGCACAAGTGTGAATGGAGCCTTAGTCCCTAGCAAATACACCAGTATCCAAATTTGTGTGGAGTTTCCAAATCAGTGACTTGTAGTTCTTCAACGGTTAGCATTTTGAAGATTGCCCATTCCTGATGTATGCTAGTCATCGGTATGTAAAGTGTTGCAATCGAAAATGGGAGTTTAAAAATTGGCATTGGCACACAATCGGTGAAAATAAAATGTCAACAGAAAATAAATATGACCAACCTTTTCTGGCTTAGTGTCCCAGCACTCCATCATCAGCTCCTGGAGTCTGTAGAACTGAACTTCTTCTGGGCGCCCCAGCACAGGCCGGATCCCTTTCGACAGCTTCTTAGAGATCTGGAGTTGGTGTTGACCTAAAGATGGCCGCTGACCAGACAACAGTTCATACAGGACCATACCGAAGGAGAACATGTCTACCTGAAAAAGAACAACACCTACAATTTACAACGTTGTCGCTGCTTTCCTTGTTTCGCAACCTGGTTTACTGGACCGATTTACATGGATCTACTACTAATCTGCTACAAAAATGTAATAAAAACAATAAATGTTGAGTGCTGCTATATTTAGTGAAACACATAAATACAATAATCAAAAAAATTTAAGGAACACTTTTTATTCAGAGTATAGCATCAAGTCAATTAAAGGCCTGGGATATTGATCTGGTCAGTTAAGTAGCAGAGGGGGTTGTCAATCAGTTTCAACTGCTTTGGTATTAATGAAATTAACAACAGGTGCACCAGATGGGCAACAATGAGACGACCTCCAAAACAGGAATGGTTTTACAGGTGGAGGCCACTGAAATTTGTTTTCCCTACTCATCTTTTCTGACTGTTTTTCACTAGTTTTGCATTTGGCTAGGGTCAGGGTAGTACGAGGCGATACCTGGACCCTATAGAGGTTGCACATGCAGTCCAAATTCTCCAGGATGGCCCATCAATAGGTGCCATTGCCAGGTTTGCTGTGTCTCGCAGCACATTCTCAAGAGCACAGAGGAGATTTCAGGAGACAGGCAGTAACTCTAGGAGAGCTGGAGAGGGCCATAGAAGGTCCTTAACCCATCAGGACCGGTATCTGCTCCTTTGTGCAAGGAGGAACAGGATAAGCGCTGCCAGAGCCCTACAAAATGACCTCCAGCAGGCCACTGGGATATACAATGTACTAGTAACATAAAAGCACACACACAAATTTGACTTGATGGACTTGTGTCTTTTTTCAACCTCACCAACTATGTGTGAATGTCTCCGAACAAACAATCAGAAACAGACTTCATGAGGGTGGCCTGAGGGCCCGACGTCCTCTAGTGGGCCCTGTACTCACTGCCCGACACCGTTGAGCTCACTTGGCATTTGCCATTCAACACCAGAAGTGGCAGGTCCGCCACTGGCTCCCTGTGCTTTTCAGAGGTGAGAGCAGGTTCACCCTGGGCACACGTGACAGACGTGAAAGGGTCTGGAAAAGCCATGGAGAATGTTATGCTGCTTGCAACATCGTTCAGCATGACCAGTTTTGGTGGTGGGTCAGTGATTGGTCTGGGGAGGCGTATCCATGGAGGGACGCACAGACCTCTACAGGCTGGACAATGGCACCCTGACTGCCATTAGGTATCGGGATGACCTATTGTCAGACCCTACGCTGGTGCAGTGGGTCCTGGGTTCCTCCTGGTGCAAGATAATGCCCGGCCTCATGTGGCAAGAGTATGCAGCCAGTTCCTGGAGGATTAAAGAAATTATATTGAATGGCCTTCACGCTCGTCTGACCTAAATCTAATAGAACACCTCTGGGACATTATGTTTCGGTCCATCCGACGCCACCAGGTTGCACCTCAGTCTGTTCAGGAGCTCAGTGATGCCCTAATCTAGATCTGGGAGGAAATATCCCAGGGACACCATCCGTCTTCTCATTAGGAGCATTCCCTGATGTTGTCAGGCATTCATACAAGCACGTGGGGGCCATACAAACTACTGAGGACCATTTTGAGTTGCTGCAATGAAATTTTAGCAAAATGGACTAGCCTGCTACATAATGTTTTCACTTTGATTTTCGGGGTGTCTTTGAATTCAGCCCTCTGTAGGTTGACAGTTTTCATTTCCGTCAAACGATGTTGGCATCCTTCTGTTCCTAACACATTGCTCAGTCCATATCAGTATAGATATCCAGCATGAGATTTTTCCCCATAGAGATCTGATGTGTTTTCAAAGTGTTCCTTTAATTTTTTTTGAGCAGTGTATATTATATATATATATATATATATTTTTAGGAGAAACATTTGAGAAATATGCTTTTCAGGGTTCCTGTGATCTGATGGCCAAGGCTGACCTCTCAAAAGCTTCTCCAGAAAAACAAAATCGATATTCACATTAAAGAACACCTCAGCACTTAACATTTTTCTCTTTCTGTATGAGGAATATCATTTGTTCTGAGACCTGTAATGGATGTAATAACAGATAATGCCAATATTTAAAAAAAAAAATCTTTACAGATATTGATGTACATCTTAGTCATCCTTAAATGTACAATTGTACATTGCCTTTATAAAATCAATAAAAAAGGATTGAACCAGAAAAAGCTATACTGTACAATTATGGTAAACTTCTAAAAGCGTGACATTCGATTTCAGTCAGTTTGTAGAGGGGAATGTCAGTCTGCAGTAAAATATAGAATAGATGCAGAGTCTACTGTAGAAGACGTGACAACAGTTTTAACCCAACAAACCAGCTTTGCTTAACCTTGTTAACATGGAGGAACCTCTAGAATAACTTTCAGGCTCTTGTATTGGTGATAAGTGTAGGACCCCCTTATTCTGGCAGCCATTAATGTGCCCTCTTCACTGGTGGTCAGAGAAATGCCCACTTATATAGATGGTCAGTAAGACAGGCTCCCCTAAAATGGTGGTCAGTGGGAGAGGCACCCGTTTACATTGGTGAAGCATCCTTTCACTGGTGGACTGTAGGAGAAGAGCCCTATTACCCTGGAGGTCACCTTACATTGGTGATCAGTGGTAAGAATGTTCCTTACATTGGTGATCAGTGGTAAGAATGTTCCTTACATTGGTGATCAGTGAGAAGAATCCTCCTTACATTGGTGGTCAGTGAGAAGAATGTTCCTTACATTGGTGGTCAGTGGGAAGAATCCTCCTTACATTGGTGGTCAGTGAGAAGAATGTTCCTTACATTGGTGGTCAGTGAGAAGAATGTTCCTTACATTGGTGGTCAGTGGGAAGAATCCGCCTTACATTGGTGATCAGTGAGAAGAATGTTCCTTACATTGGTGGTCAGTGAGAAGAATCCTCCTTACATTGGTGGTCAGTGGGAAGAATCCGCCTTACATTGGTGATCAGTAAGAAGAATGTTCCTTACATTGGTGGTCAGTGAGAAGAATGTTCCTTACATTGGTGGTCAGTTAGAAGAATGTTCCTTACATTGGTGGTCAGTGGAAAGAATGTTCCTTACATTGGTGGTCAGTGGAAAGAATGTTCCTTACATTGGTGGTCAGTGAGAAGAATGTTCCTTACATTGGTGGTCAGTGAGAAGAATGTTCCTTACATTGGTGATCAGTGGGAAGAATGTTCCTTACATTGGTGGTCAGTGAGAAGAATGTTCCTTACATTGGTGATCAGTGGGAAGAATGGTCCTTACATTGGTGATCAGTGAGAAGAATGTTCCTTACATTGGTGATCAGTGAGAAGAATGGTCCTTACATTGGTGATCAGTGGGAAGAATGTTCCTTACATTGGTGATCAGTGAGAAGAATGTTCCTTACATTGGTGATCAGTGGGAAGAATCCTCCTTACATTGGTGGTCAGTGGGAAGAATCCTCCTTACATTGGTGATCAGTGGGAAGAATGTTCCTTACATTGGTGATCAGTGAGAAGAATGTCCCTTACATTGGTGGTCAGTGGGAAGAATGTTCCTTACATTGGTGATCAGTGAGAAGAATGTTCCTTACATTGGTGATCATTAACCTTAATACTTTTCTGAAATCTGACAAGCCGCCCTCATACTGCGGCAAGGTGGCACGATCCTGTGAGCCGTAGCTGTACGTCGGCTCGGGAACTCGCTTTTGTGGGCACGCGCTCCCATTGGCCAGCAGGGGAGCCAATTAGCGGGTCCGGCGGAACAATCTAAACAAGGCAGATCTCTGTTCTGACAAGGGAGATCACACAGATCCTGTCTTTCTGCCAAGCAGGAAGATGGATCTGTGCGTTTCCCCAGCCACACCGTCCCCCATACAGTTTGAAAACACCTGCAGGGAACACATTTAACCCCTTGATCGCCCCTGATGTTAACCCCTTCCCTGCCAGCGTTATTAGAACAGTAATGCCCCGTACACACGGTCGGACTTTGCTCAGACATTCCGACAACAAAATCCTAGGATTTTTTCCGACGGATGTTGGCTCAATCTTGTCTTGCATACACACGGTCACACAAAGTTGTCGGAAAATCCGATCGTTCTGAACGCGGTGATGTAAAACACGTACGTCGGGACTATAAACGGGGCAGTGGCCAACAGCTTTCATCTCTTTATTTATTCTGAGCATGCGTGGCACTTTGTCCGTCGGATTTGTGTACACACGATCGGAATTTCCGACAACGGATTTTGTTGTCGGAAAATTTTATATCCTGCTCTCAAACTTTGTGTGTCGGAAAATCCGATGGAAAATGTGTGATGGAGCCCACACACGGTCGGAATTTCCGACAACAAGGTCCTATCACACATTTTCCGTCGGAAAATCCGACCGTGTGTACGGGGCATAACAGTGCATATTTATAGCATTGATTACTATTATAATGTCGCTGGCTCCCAAAAAAGTGTTAAAAATGTCAGTTAGGTGTCCGATCTGTCAACCGCAATGTCGCGGTCCCGCTAAAAGCCACTGATCACCGCCATTACTAGTAAAAAAAAAGAAAAATATTATCAATAAAAATGCAACAAATCTATCCCCTATTTTGTAGATGCTATAACTTTTGCGCAAACCAATCAATATACGTTTATTGTGACTTTTTCTACCAAAAATATGTAGCAGAATACATATTGGCCTAAACTGAATAATTTGTTTTTTTTACTTTTTTTTTTGGAAATATTTTATAACAGAAATTTAAAAAATGTTGTTGTTTTTTTTCAAAATTGTCGCTCTTTTTTTGTTTATAGCGCAAAAAATAAAAACCGCAGAGGTGATCAAATAGCACCAAAAAAAAAAAAACTATTTGTGGGGGAAAAAAAAGGACGTCAATTTTATTTGGGCACAACGTTGCACGACCGCGCAATTGTCAGTTAAAGAGACGCAGTGCCGTATCGTAAAAAAATGGCCTGGTCAGGAAGGGGGGTAAATCCTTCCGGGGCTGAAGTGGTTAACAAAATTCCCTCAAACAGGTAACACTGGATCTGACGAGCTACTGGGCACATTAAACAAATACTAACTGGGTCAGTATACTACAGAGGGCTGTACAAGTTCAGCGTAATAAACGGATATATGAAACCAACAGAACTGTTCGGTGTGTGAAGGTTCACAGCAGGACGTCTTCAGGAAATATTTGACCTCGCCAAAGTTCAGTTTTTCCACCATGAATTTGGTCCTTTCAGAAGCAAAAGACAAAACAAATGTAACGTACTGACAGCTAATTAGCGAATACAAGCCATCTATTGTTTTATAAGATAGACTCCATTAAAGGGGCAATTTTATATGTCATTTTGTATTAGAGATGAACAAAGAAAAAGAGCCGACACGGACATTCCTTTACCTCCAACAATCACTGCAGCATCTAAATGAAGACTTATTAGCATTTCTGTTATTATACAGAATGTGTCCGATAATCTGAAAATCACTGTTTATTTTTCCACTGCTGGTGGATGTATATACGATGTTTAACCACTTGCTGATCGACGTATGAATAAATCCGGAAGATTTTACCCCCTTTCATGACCAGACTATTTTTTTTTTCCTATTTAGCAATGCGCTACTTTAGCTGGTAATTGCGCGCTCATGCAACGCTGTACACAAACAAAATTTATATCGTTTTTTTTTTTTCTTTTTGTGGTATTTGAACATCAATGAGTTATTTTTTTGCGATATAAATGAAAAAAGACAGAAAATTTAGGGAAAAAAAATACTGTATTTATTGGCGTATAACACGCACTTTTTCACCCTGAAAGTCAGGTGCAAATAGTGTGTGCGTGTTATACGGTGATACTGCAATTTGGGCTGCCTAGGAGGGAAAGGGGGGCGGGACGAGCGCCGTCAGATTATATACAGCGAGAATCTCCTGTTTACTCAGCGGCCTCTGTTATAGGAAGACCTGTCTCCTGGGCCGGCTTTGGACCAGTGTTCTGTCTATCATAGAACTTTGTATTAAAGAGACCGCCGAGGACACAGGAGATTCTCGTTGTATGTAATCTGACGGCACTCGTCCCGCCCCCCTCCCTGTCCCCTCCAAGGCAGCAGTAATCTGAGGTGAGGCTGTAGATGGGCATTGATCAGGCTGCATTGATGGGCAATTGTGAGGCTGCAGATGGGCATTGATCAGGCTGTATTGATGGGCAATTGTGAGGCTGTAGATGGGCATTGATGGGCAATTGTGAGGCTGCAGATGGGCATTGATCAAGCTGCATTGATGGGCAATTGTGAGGCTGTAGATGGGCATTGATGGGCAATTGTGAGGCTGTAGATGGGCATTGATCAGGCTGCAGATGGGCATTGATCAAGCTGCATTGATGGGCAATTGTGAGGCTGCAGATGGCATTGATCAAGCTGCACTGATGGGCAATTGTGAGGCTGTAGATGGGCATTGATGGGCAATTGTGAGGCTGTAGATGGGCATTGATGGGCAATTGTGAGGCTGCAGATGGGCATTGATCAAGCTGCATTGATGGGCAATTGTAAGGCTGCAGATGGGTATTGATCAAGCTGCATTGATGGGCAATTGTGAATCTGTAGATGGGCATTGATGGGCAATTGTGAGGCTGCAGATGGGCATTGATCAAGTTGCATTAATGGGCAATTGTGAGGCTGCAGATAAGCATTGATCAAGCTGCATTGATGGGCAATTGTGAAGCTGCAGATGGGCACTGCTGAGGCTGCATTGATGGGCACTGACCCTTAAAGTTCTTAATTTAAAATTTAAGTTTTTATTTCCTGAAACTTCCCTCCTAAAATGAAGGTGTGTGTTATACGCCTGTGCCTGTTATATGCTGATAAATATGGTAATATTTTTTACTTTCTGCTATAAAACATATCTATTAGAAAAAGAAAAAAACATGCTACATGTTTTTGATAAAAAAAATCCCAGTAAGTGTATATTGATTGGTTTGCGTGAAAGTTATAGCGCTAACAAACTATCATATATATATATATATATACTTGAATTTTTTTTTTTATACTAATAATTGCGTCAATTTATGACTTATAACAGTACTGCAAATGTGCAACGGGCGATCTGACACTAACTGACGCTGGAGGAAACTGACTGCCACTACTATCACCATTAATACAGTGATCAGTGATAATACTATACACTGTCACTGTACTAATAACACTTGAATCAGAAAAGGGCTGGCGACTCGGATGCTCTTCAATAAAAGTCCTTTATTGGGTTACATGGGTACACAGGGACAGGCTACGCTGACGCGTTTCGGCTAAAAAGCCTTCATCAAAGATGGTCAGTAAGACAGGCTCTCCTAAAATGATGAAGGCTTCTTAGCTGAAACGCGTCAACGTGGCCTGTACCCGTGTACCCATGTAACCCAATAAATGACTTTTATTCAAGAGCATCCGAGTCGCCAGCCCTTTTCTGATTCAAGTACTGCATTTTGGGGCCTTAACATCCTGGCTAGAGCACCGGATCACAGTGCATAGATCATCATTTTGGCAGTGGAGCCGGGGTATCATTTTGCTTCTCTTTACTAATAACACTGGTTGGGAAAGGGTCAACATCTAGGGCGATCCAAGGGTTATATATGTGCCTAACTATGTGTAATGTGTGAAGTGTGCTGCTTTTACTAACTGATCTCTAAGTTCCTCATCCCTGATTTGCAGGGGTGAGAAACACAGAGATCATTCCCAGTGTACAGAGCTCTGGGGTTGATTTACCAAAACTGGAGAGTATAAAATCTGTTGCAGCTTTGCATGATAGCCGGGTCAAAATCAGCTTATAACTTCAGTTTGTTCAATTAAGTTTTGACAAAAAAAAATACCTGGAAGCTGATTGGTTTCTACGCAGAACTGCACCAGATTTTGCACTCTCCAGTTTTATTAAATCAAGCCCTCTGTGTTAATTGTCAACACAGAGCTCTGGGCTGCGAATGTACAAAGCCAATCAGCAAGTTCCGTCCGGGACTTGCTGACAGGCTCCCGTTGTGTACAGGTGCCGGCACGCACACAAAACCCAGAAGTAGGCAGCGATGTATAGGTATGCCGCTTTGCCCCCAGCGGCCACTCGTCCACAGTACATTGCTGGCGGGTAGGCGCTAAGTGAATAAAAACATCCTGTCAGCAAGTGGTTACATCAGGATCATGGCTGCCGCTGCATTCATGATGCTTGTACCATTTTAGCCGGCGATCAGCTGTCTTGTAAAGTGATCTGGACAGCTTTACAGCTGCCTGATCTTTCTTGCAGCACTATGAATAGGGTTGCCACCTGTCCGGGATTCACCTGGACAGTCCGGGATTTGAATCGTGTGTCTGGGTTTCAGTCCCCACATTATTTAGACAGGATTGTGGCTCGGAAAAGGGCCTGACAAGAGGGTGAGGGGGCGCTATGCATGCCGCATTACTATTCTCTTTGGAGCCCCCAAAGGTGTCCCAGGTTTGTTATCCTATAGTGTATACTTAAAAAAAAAACGTTGCTGTGTGCCGCTAAAGTGTTTGGGTTTGGCTTGAAGAAAAAGTGGCAACCCAAACTTTGAAGCCTCCCCCCCCCCTCCTGCCACCGCTCGTGTTGGTTTCCAGGTCTTCCAGTTCCCCTGGGGAGCCCGGGACCATGCTAAACGGTCAGGACTGCTTCCCACATATTAGATGGAGGAACAACCGTTTCCAATCTCCTCTGTGATGAATGAACCCGGAAGCGATGAGGATTTTGTTACTTTGGGTTTCAAACTGCCATTCCCTGACTTAAAAAAAAAAAAAAAATAGAATAAAAAGCACCAATCAAAGGCAGGCAAGTGTTTGGGCATTCTGACTGTCAGAAGCAGTAGCCCGGCAGGTGGTATATGTCTATTCACCCTGTTGGTGAGGATAGAGGAGTCTGGTATACAGTAAAACCTTGCTTTGTGAGCATAATTTGTTCCGGAAACATGCTTGTAATCCAAAGCATTCGTATATGGAAGCGAATTTCAACATTAGAAATCATGGAAACTCAGATGATTTGTTCCAAAGCCATTTATTCATAGGTTTATAGTCCATATAAAAAGATTATAGCCATGTGATGGGTTGTGTAACCATAAAATGTCCGTCCACAAATGGAAGTCTCCACAAGGGGATTAAAATCAAAATCCAGCAGGAGCTCCAGAGTATAAAAGAGAAGAGAGGCGCCTCTAAGTGTAGCAATATGGTTACATTTAATGAAGGTACAACATTTAGCAACTCACATGGTTGATGATTAAAACAGGCACATCTAAGTATGCAGGCATCCGGGGTAAAGATGTCCACATAGACCGTCCTCCGCACCGCTGTCAGTCTGCAATCCTAACTAGGAAAACTACCCTGCAGTAGAGCGATCTAAAAGTGAGGCTTGAAGCGCTCGTGGAGCGCAGCGTAGAAGGGATGACGTTGATGGCGGTGCGGAGGATGGTCTATGTGGACATTTTTACCACGGATGCCTGCATACTTAGATGTGTCTGTTTTAATCATCACCACATTATTATATAATTATAATTAAATGTAACCATATTGCTACACTTAGAGGCGCCTCTCTTCTCTTTTATACTCAGTTGTGATATGACGCTACGTGTATATCAAGACATCGCTTGTATATCAAGTCAAAATTTATTTAAAAAATTTTTTCTTGTCTTGCAAAATGCTCTCTAACCAAGTTACTCTCAAACCAAGGATTTACTGTATTTCTTACCAGGGGGAGCTCGTAGGAATTTTAAGCAAGTAAAATGCACTTAAAGAGGAGTTCCCATTTAAAAAAAAAAAAAATTAAAAAGTCAGTAGCTACAAATACTGCAGCTGCTGACTTTTAATATTCGGACACTTACCTGTCCCGCGATGCGGGGGGATAGAAGCCCCGTTCATCTCCCCCTCCCCCCTCCGTTTGGCGGCGCCGGCTTTGCAACTGTGGGCGCCGGGCTGTGGCTTCACAGCCGGGCACCCACTGAGCATGCGCGAGCGGCGCCGCACGCCGTGATTGGCCACTCAGTCATCTAGGACCTGTAATGTGTCCCAGATGATTGACAACACTACGAGGGACCCCCTAGCAACAGGCATTTAGAGGTGAGTTAAAAAAAATAAATTTCCAAATGTTTTTTTTATTTTTTTTTTTTTTTAGGGACATTCATGCTTTTTTTTTTTTTTTTTGGGGTGGAATACCACTTTAAAAAGAAAAAAAAAAAGATAACCAGCAATTTCTATATATTTTTTTTGCAAGTTATGCTATGTTAATAGGAAGGTGTAACAAATATAAAGTGTGTGTTGTTGCAATTTGGCTGCGAAAGTGGAAATACTTCAAGAATGTTTTTGTGTTTAGTTTGCCTACAGAAGACAATGCAGATAAAGAATCATATAATCAGGTTTAAAATGATAAGGGCCTGAAATGATTTTAAGATACAATGGTAAATGTAATGGACACAGAGGATAAAACTCGACCTTTCCAATCTACGGTGCAGTTTCAGATTCAGTTTGGAGGTTTGCAGTTCTGTCTATAATTTAGTAAAGTGCTCTAATCCATATCATTATAGTCAAATCATTGCAGCTCTTCCATCAAATATTTGCTGTTGGATGCTGGAGCTGATAGAATCAGCAGTCTTTATACAGTGAAGAGTGTTTGCCTTTCTGCTCTGCGGGGATTGCTGGCTATAAAAATAATGAGGCAACTGGCGAGAGACATTTCCAAATGATAGCAATTTCAGGCACTGACTTCTGTAGACTTAAAGTGGAGTTCCACCCACTTTTACAACTCTTCAGCATCCCTCACTAAACTGTGTACTGTAAACAAATTGGATATTTTTAAATTTTTTTTTCTCAGCACCTACTGTATATCTGCTGTATTCATTTTTCACTTCCTCCTCCCTGGCCGCGGCCCATCGCATCATTTCCTGTTCGCAATGCCTTCTGGGAAGGGGCGGCAACTTCCTCTGAAACTGCCGTTGCTATGGAAACCTGACCTGAAACCTATTACACTGCTTGTGCTGCACTGAGCATGTGCGAGATCTGCAAGGATGAGATCCAGGAAGAAATACAGTCTGGCTTCAGATGCCCACACTTAAGATGGCCACGGCCTGCTGTAAGTTTATAAAATAACAAACTACTGCTATAAACTAAAAAAACAGACCTTAGTTTACAGACTAACTTTACTAGAATACATTAAGCTTGTGTATTATAGGGGTATTTTTATTTAAAAAGTATCATTTCGGCCGGAACACCACTTTAAAGAGGAGCTCTGGGCTCCTGCAGAAAAACTGAAAAGTCTGCAGCTACAAACACTGGAAATATTACCTGTCCAGGAATCCAGTGGTGTCCTCACCCAAGCAGATTTTTCAATTGCCTATCAGGTGCTGCCGGCCGCCATTTCCACTAAGGGAAACTGGCAGGGAAGCCTTGCGGCTTCACAGCTGGTTCCCTACTGCTCATGCGCAAAGAGAGCTGCGCTCTCTAATTGGGCCAGCTGCGGGGGAGGGGGGCTGGGGAGCCGGAAACGGGGGCGGGTACCTGTCAAAACCAGGTACCCGCTCCCCCCAAAAGGTGCCAAATGTGACAATGGAGGGGGGGGGGGTGTTCGCGGAAAAGCTGAGCTTCTCCTTTTGGATGGAGTTCCGCTTTGAAGTTGAAGTTTATTTTTCAGTTTTTTTTCAGTCAGCACCAGTAAAAGTACATAAATTGCAAAGTGTCCCATATATATACATCTCCTTTTTTTTTTGAAGCGGGAGTGCAGTTCTGGCACTGAATGTATGCTGGAGAGTCTATTCTTGCTGGGAGGGATCTACTATTGTTGCTGGCTGCAGGGAATCTACTTTTTTTACTGCTTTCCTTGTTATCATTAACAAATTTCATACAAATTGTGTAGCACCATAAAATTATAGTTGGTTCTGTATTTTCCAATAGGGGTGATACTAAGGGACGGTGCTCAGAGGTGAGTAGGGGGCGGCGAAAAGGGGTAACTCAGAAGGGGGGAGTACTTGCACCTATTCTCTTAGAAAAAAGCCATATTATATATATATATGTATGTATATATATATATATATATATATATATATATATATATATATATATATGTATGTATATATATACACACACACACACTCACACACTCACACATACATACATACATACATACATACATACATACATACATACATACATATATATATATATATATATATATATATATATATATATATATGTATATATATAATTTCACTAAACTTCAGCTTTAAAAGAGACATTACTAATTTGTCTGGATGCAAAATGCAGCATGAAAACAGCTCTACAATGTATATAGTCTTAAACGTGTGTCTTATGCATAACGTAATATAAAACTGAAAATGTCTGCCCAGTCTACATCTCTTCATATAACATCTAGCAGGTCCAGGCAGCCTGCACTACCAGAAACAGCAGTATTCAATTCCCCGGTAGACGGATCTCTGCATGTAACAAATGCCTATATCACAAGCAACAGATGAAATAAAACAGTAAATGATTACAGTAAGACATACAATTAGGAATTGTTCCAACCTTTTCATCATATACAACTCGAGGTCTTATTTCAGGTGCCTGGTAACCCGGGGTGCCCTCCACACCTAGCGCCCCCTCATGGAAGGACAATCGGGAAATGCCGTAGTCTGACAGCTTGATGTTGATAGTCTCCCGGACATCCAGAGACCAGACCAGGATATTATCGGACTTCAAGTCACAGAATATGACATTTTTCTTGTGTAGGTATGACAGACCGGATGCAATCTGATAAGACACACGTTGTGTGAGCATGTGACCCAGAGGCATGAACGAGGATGCCCCTGAAATACGAAAAAGAGAAAAAGAAAAGATTAACCTCAGATAATGCTTAGTAATTTGCTGAAGATCCCTATGTAGAGTTTTGTATTAGGTTGTGGGTGCCAACATCTCCTCCACCTAATAGGTATATGTACAGTATATGTACAGTAGACCTAGCTCTAACCTATGCTGTGAACAAGGCTCTTCGCCGAAACATGTTAGGAGTTACTTTGTACTTGTTTATTATCGAATAAAGAATTTGGATGGATTCCAGAGTGCGGGTTCTTTCTATATATTCAGCTCTAACCTATGGCTCCATTCTCTCTGTACCTTTTCCCAGATAGGAACAGTGTGGGTTGATGTACCTGAGCCTCAGGAGAAGCAGGTGCCATACATGTGTGGTGCTATGGGAACATGTGTGGTGCTATGTGAACATGTGTGGTGCTATGGGAACATGTGTGGTGCTATGGGAACATGTGTGGTGCTATGGGAACATGTGTGGTGCTATGGGAACATGTGTGGTGCTATGGGAACATGTGTGGTGCTATGTGAACATGTGTGGTGCTATGGGAACATGTGTGGGGCTATGGGAACATGTGTGGGGCTATGGGAACATGTGTGGGGCTATGTGAACATGTGTGGTGCTATGTGAACATGTGTGGTGCTATGTGAACATGTGTGGTGCTATGTGAACATGTGTGGTGCTATGTGAACATGTGTGGTGCTATGGGAACATGTGTGGTGCTATGGGAACATGTGTGGTGCTATGGGAACATGTGTGGTGCTATGGGAACATGTGTGGTGCTATGGGAACATGTGTGGTGCTATGGGAACATGTGTGGTGCTATGGGAACATATGACTATCCTGGGGACAGACTGTGTTTGTTTTATCGGATGCTGATTGTAAAGCGCTGTGTAAATTGATGCCGCTTTCCAAGTGCCTAAAATAAATAAAATAATAAACATTGGGCATTCATATTGAGGATACAAAAAAAGACGCCACTTGCCCCTATCTATAGCTGGCTATCGGAGTAAGAAGCATTGGAAGGCCAACAACAGGCAAAGACCAAGGATAAATCCAAGGGAAAAACCAAGCTTAACTTACCACCAGCCCGCAGACAACCAGTCATGTTGATGACTCTGGGGGGGAGAAGGACATTTTGCCAATGCCACACAACCCCAATGCCAACTTATCTTTAGGGGAAAACGATAATTTTCAGCCCAAATTTTTTTTTTTGGCAGATACATACTTACCTAGGTGGATCGATGCTACATCTGTCCCCCGGCACCTCTACACTGAGAACTAAGCGATCGAACACCACCAATGGCTCGGTACTCTCAACTCCCCGAGCAGAGAGCTGCAGACTGTCAGTCAGCGGCTCTCCGCTCTGCCCCCCCTGCGGTCACTGGAGCGCTTAACTGTGATGGGGGCGGGAGCGGCCGTCTCAGGCTCTCTTTGAGACTGATTTCTGTGACATTAGCAGAGAGTGGACTTCAGACCGTTCTCCGCTGAAAACGGTCACAGCAGTGCAAAACAAATTGCACTCCTGTGACCCAGAGGAGAAGCCCAGCCAAACAAGCTCAGGCTGAACAGGTATCTGCACCCCCCTCCCCCCTGAAAGGTGCCAATTGTGACACCGGAGGGGGGGAGGAATCCGATAAGCGGAAGTTCCACTTTTTGGGTTACTCCGCTTTAACACTTTACACAGTTACCAACAGGGAAGACCCATGCTCAAAGAACCAAGCCTGAAAGCACTGGTTTCAGGTATCGGTGCGTTTGCACGAGTACCGATACTTGTGCAAATACTCTGTATTGGCACCGATACCAATACTATTATCGGTGAAACCCTAATTCACTTGCAAAGTGAACAACCAATTGTGTCCCTGGGGGGGAGGGGGGTTTCCTACAGCATATTTTTGCTGATTGATAGACAATCAGAAGTTGCAAGTAAGCAAAAGTAATTACAGCCAACAGTGCACATGGTAGTAAAGTAAGAGTAACAATGGTTAGGCTTCGCTCAATTAGCATTTTCTGCTGCATTGCTATAAGGATTAAACAGAGATTAAAAGACAATGTCACCTTGGTGTTTCTCTGCTAGCACAGTGTTGAGGCTGCCCAGAGGAGCCAGCTCCAGGGCAAAGCAGAGCGGATGGATGCTGATCCCGATCAGGGAGACGATGCAGGGGTGCTGTAGAGAGTGGAGCATGCTGGCTTCTTGCCGGAAATCGGAGAAGTTTCTCATGGCGTCTATTGCCTGTATGTGCTTGAACATGGTATCTGTGTGCAGACAGGTGAGCAGCATGAGAGACAATAGGGAACTGACAGCTGAAATTCATCTCAGTCTCTCTAATCATGGAGCATCTATAATCCCGATGCAAGGTGCCTTAACATTCTTATAGCCGGCCATACATGGATCGAAATTCGGCCAGGTCAGCAGAGACTGGCCAAGTTTCAATCCATGTATGGGCTAGCTGGTTGTACATAAGTTGATCTAGCGATTGACGTGTGTACAACCAGCCTAAGTCTGCTTCATTAATCTCTTCACGATGAAGATAAGGCCCCGTTGACACCTGGGCGTTTTTCAGCTTGTAAAACGCTCAGCTCTGAAGCTCCAAACTGCCCAACAAGCAAAATCCCATTCATTTCAATGGCCCCTGTTCACATGTGAGCATTTTGTCGCCTGAAGCAAAACGCCTGAAGCTCAAAAAAGTACATGAGCTTCTTTTTGGCAGATTACAAGCGTTTTTGGCCCCATAGAATTTAATGGAAATGCCTGACTTGAGCAGAAAAATGCTCGTAAAACGCTCAAGTCGCAGCTCTCCACCCCTAAGGCTCCGTTCACATCTTGGTGTATCGGGCGACAATCGCGGTAAAATCGCTCAAACAGAATCTCGCGGGACACCTGTCACGCAAAAAGAAGCTCTTGTACTTCTTTTGGGCCTCAGGCGTCCCGCGATTCTGTTTGCGCGATTTTACCGCGACTGTCGCCCGACGAATCGTGGCAACATTGAGCCGTGTTTGGGGTGCTATTGAAAGTGACAGGGAACGCAGGGGTGCCCCACGATTTGCCACTATTTTGAATCGCGGCGATTCCGCTCGGAACGCGGAGATGTGAACAGAGCCCTAATTTTCTCTCCCTCTCCTCTCCCTGGTGCTTTTCTATTGGCTAAACAAAAAACACCTAATGCTGTAAAACACTTGTAAATACACTTCTAAAACGCTTTAGAAAAGCTTGTAAAAAGCTGCAAAAAAAGGCTTAAAATAACGTAAATCTATACGCTCAGGTGTGAATGGAGCCTAAAACTCAACCTCATCCCTTTAAACCCGAACACCTTTGAATTACACAGGTTCTGAGGCTAATTAAATGCAGATAAGGCACCAAGTGAGTTTAATCAGCCACAGAACCCGTGTATTTAATATGTGTTCGGGTTTAAAGGGATGAGGTGGCAACTTTACCTAAAACAAACCTGACAGCCGAAGGTTTGCAACTTTGACACGTGTTAATAAAACTGTACATATCATCACAACGACTCCGTGTATCCAGGTGAAGTATACCGCGCTTCTCTCAGGACAAATTGGGATTCGTTTGGTGGATAAGTGGTAATGGATAGCTCCTCATTTTTTTTTTTTTTTATTACCAAAGGAAAACTGGGCCAAAATATTGAAAATAATATGATTTTTTAAAATTTAGCTGTAGATTTCTTGCAATTACCATGACCTACCACCAAGAACAGGAACAACTCAAAATAAATTTCCATTTCCTCACGGGCAATCTCATTGATACCACATATGCGTATGGGAATCGTTGTTGGTGCCGGTGGTAAGGCTCAGAAACAATAGTGCGCATTTTGCTATTTTATCTTTACTAAACACACGGACACCAAATTTAACAAATACTTATTTTTTTTTTTAAACCTACCTAAAATACACTGACCCTTGACCCTGACCTGGACCCTGAGTATGACCTTTGAACCTAATCTTGGCCCTAATGCCCCGTACACACTAAGAAAATTAAGTGAGCGATCAGCCTCGGCACCGAGGATAGAAATAATGTACGAAAATTGTTGTAGGACAAAGGCTTTTTTTTTTTGTTATTTGTTGTTTCTGTCCCTGTCCCCATCAAATTTTGGCGTAGGGGGGTCCCCTCCGAATCCATACAAGACCTGAAGGGGGCCTGGTATGTACCTGGGGGGGGGGGGGGGGGGGAGTTGGCGCCATGCCATATTTTAAATTTTTTTTTTTTAATTTTTTTTTTGCAATTTTTTTTTTTGCTGGCAATTCTTTTTTTTTACATTGAGCTGTCAGCAGGGAACCCCGCTGACAGCTGATGACTCATCAGTTGTTAAAGAGGCGGCGGCCGGCTTCCTGGCCACCTCCTTAGCAACCAGCCAATATACAGTGTTTTTAATGAAGGAAAAAAAAAAAAGGGTTTAAAAATGGATGCCAGCGGATCGGATGTAAGCGGATGTCGTCCGCTAACATCCATTTTTCGTCCGTTCCAATTTTTTTGACGGATGAAAAATAGGGCTTTCATTCGTTGACGGAAGTGGATGAAAACGGATGCAAACGAATGATCATCCTTTGTCATCAGTTTTTTCCATAGGAACGAATTGATGTCCGTTTTTTAACAGATGGATGAAAAACGGACGAACGGTCCGTGTGTGTGAAAGGGGCCTAATACTTACCTGGGTCTCCCCCTCCTGATTGGCTGAGACACACAGCGGGCGCCATTGGCTCCTGCTGATGTCAATCAAAGTCAGTGAGCCAATGAGGAGGGGGGGGGGGCGGCGAACTGCGGCTCCGTGTCTGAATAGACACACAGAGCAGTAGAAAGTTGCTTGCTGTGGGGGCACTCAACAGGAGGGAGGGGCCAGGAGCGCTGTCAGGGGGATCCTAGAAGAGGTGGATCCGGGCTGCTCTGTGCAAAACCACTGCACAGAGTAGGTAAGTATAACATGTTTGTTATTTAAAAAAATAAATAGAAATAAAAAATAAAAGAAGACTTTAGTATTACTTTAAGCATGACAAAAACGGCTGTATCTCATAGGCATTGCTAACGAAATCAATACTAGAAATTGGACAAAGCCAAGGAAAATGCATGCCTTATAAACATCCCTTGTTGAATATTAACATACAGTGCAACCAGTTCACGTTTCCAAACAGACCAATAATTACGCAGAATACCTTTGGTGATCTCTGCAGAGGTACGATACTTCTTAATCTGAAACATCTTCAAGGCTACTGGCTTCTGCTTGTAGGAAGCCTGGTAAATGATCGTTCCGCTGCCTCCTTGACCTAAAATGTTAGTGTTTTCTTCGGAATATTCCAAGTTTTGGTCGTCAAGAAATAACCTAAAAAACAAGATTACAATAAACAAGATGAAACTATTCATGAACAATATTATTCATAAGTTACCTAGGAAGAATTTTAACTCGAGTCACCAGGCCTTTTCCTCCCTAACCCCACTTGAGTCTCACAGAAAAGTGATAACAAAAAAAAAATTAAAGGGACATTGAAAAAAAAAAAAAAAAAAATTGATAAATTCTTAAGACCCCTTTCACACTGGGGCGGTACGGGCGTTCGTGATAAAGCGACGCTAGTTTTAGCAGTGATTTAACGCTGCTATAGCGGTGCTTTTCGGTCGCTAGCGGGACGCTTTTAACCCCCTATAGCGGCCGAAGGAAGGGTTAATAGCGCCCGAGCTTGCGGCACTGCCAAATCGCTTTGCAGGCGCTTCGGCAGCGCTGCCCATTCATTTCAAAGGGCAGGGCGTTATGGGCGCTATGTAGATTTTTAAGTACCGTAGTATGTCCCCATTCCACGAGTGTGCACAATTTTAAAGCGTGACATGTAAGGTATTTATTTATTCGGCATAACATACCAAAAAATTGGGTTATATGTTTTCTGCATTAAAATTCAGTGTATTTTTTCCCAAAAAATTCCATTTGAAAAACCGATGCGAAAATCCCGCATGAAATAAAAAAATTGCAATGGCCACAATTTTATTCTCTAGGGCCTCTGCTAATTATATATATATATATAATGTTTGCTGATTTTTACTTGTAAACAAAAAGTGTCAGGATAGGCCTGGTCTTCAAGTGGATACTATGGCTTACATAGACCCTTCCATACAATACTATGTTTGTGTGTTGCTTTGCATTGCATTTTTCTTTCCTTTGGGAATGATGGAGAGAGAGAGTAGCGAGTATTAAAATCCTCCTTCCACAACACAAATGACAAATGTTGCATGATATCGGTGGGTAATTGCTGCTTCACATGGACTGTACCTGGAAGGGAAATCAGTCATAAAAATTTCAGGGACCAGCTCCTGCAGGGACACGGGATCTTCAGGATGATTCGGACACTCCAAGAAGTCCTTATCCACAGCAGCCAGGACACAATCTTCCATGTTAAAATAGTTAGGCTCCTTCTCATCCAGCACCCCCTCCTGATCATGTGGCAGAGCTGCACAGGAGTTGCAAGGAACATACTGCTCCATCAAGAGCGTGCCGTCGCTCTCCGTGGCTGTCAAAGCTGGACAAGACATAAGAGGAATACAATAAAGCCTTGGTTTGTGACTAATTTGGTTTGAGAGCGTTTTACAAGACAAGTAAACATTTTTAATACATTTGGACTTGATATACAAGCGATGTCTTGATATACAAGTAGGCGTCATGTCACAACTGACTTTAAAAGAGAAGAGGGGCGCCTCTAAGTCTAGCAATATGGTTACATTTAATGAAGGTACAACATTTAGCAACATATTGCTACACTTAGAGGCGCCTCTCTTCTTTTTTTATACTCTGTAGCTCAGGAGTAGGCAACCTTTTGAGCACAGTGTACCAAAAAATGTTTTCAAAGAAATTGAGCGTGCCGATTTTAGAACAAAAAAATGTCAACTTCACACTCTCAATCATGAAAAGGATTTTTTATAAAAGTAAATGCTGTAAACTCCTTGAGTAGTAGTGAGAAACAGCCTGCACTCTCACGCCTCAGATCAGCCCCAATTCCTGCAACTCTACACTTCAGATCAGCCCCCCCCCTGCACATCTGCCCCACCACGGTAGCCCCCTGCACATCTGCCCCACCACTGTAGCCCCCTGCACTTCTGCCCCACCACTGTAGCCCCCTGCACTTCTTCCCCACCACTGTAACCCCCTGCTCTTTCGTCCCACCACTGTAACCCCCTGCTTATCTGCCCCACCAATGTTCCCCTTTTCTCATCTGCCCCACCACTATACATCCCTGCACATCAGCTCCACCGCCGTACCCCCAAGCTCTTCTTCCTGCACATCTGCCCCACCACTGTACCCCCCTGCTCATCTGTCCCACCACTGTAACCCCCTGTACATCTGCCCCATCAATGTACCCCCTTTCTCATCTGCCCCACCAATGTACCCCCCTTTCTCATCTGCCCCACCACTGTAACCCCCTGCACATCTGCCCCACCACTGTAACCCCCTGCACATCTGCCCCACCACTGTAACCCCCTGCACATCTGCCCCACCACTGTAACCCCCTGCACATCTGCCCCACCACTGTAACCCCCTGCACATCTGCCCCACCACTGTAACCCCCTGCACATCTGCCCCACCACTGTACCCCCCTGCTCATCTGTCTAACCACTGTAACCCCCTGTACATCTGCCCCATCAATGTACCCCCTTTCTCATCTGCCCCACCAATGTACCCCCTTTCTCATCTGCCCCACCAATGTAACCCCCTGCACATCTGCCCCACCACTGTAACCCCCTGCACATCTGCCCCACCACTGTACCCCCCTGCACATCTGCCCCACCACTGTAACCCCCTGCACATCTGCCCCACCACTGTAACCCCCTGCACATCTGCCCCACCACTGTAAACCCCTGTACATCTGCCCCACCACTGTACCACCTTGCTCTTCTGTCCCACCACTGTAACCCCCTGCTCATCTGCCCCATCAATGTTCCCCCTTTCTCATCTGCCCCACCACTGTAACCCCCTGCTCATCTGCTCTACCGCCGTACCGCCATGCTCTTCTGTTTCACTGCTGAACGATCTTCTCATCTGTCCTAAACTTAAACTGAACTTATCTGCCCCACCACTGTAACCTCCTTTTTCATCTGCCCCACCACTGTACCTCCTGCACATCTGCCCCACCTCTGTTCCCCCTGCTCTTCTGCCCCACAACTGTAACCCTCTGCTCATGTGTTAAACTGATGTACCTCCTTTCTCCTCTGCACATCTGCATCACCTCTGTACCCCCTGCCCCACCGCTGCAAACCCCTGCTCATCTGTCTCATCAATGTACGTCTTTTCTCCTCTGCCCCACCACTGTACCCCCCTGTACATCTACCCCACTTCTGTACCCCCTGCTCTTCTGCCCAACCACTGTAACCCCCTGCTCATCTGTCCCACCAATGCACCTCCTTTCACATCTGCCCCACCACTGTACCCCCTGCTCTTCCGTTCCACCGCTGAACCCCTTCCCATCTGGCCCAACACTGAACCCCCCCCTGCTCATCTGTCCCACCACTGTAACCCCCTGCTCATCTGCCCCATCACTGTACCCCCCTGCTTTTCTGTCCCACTGCTGAACCCCCTTGTCATCCCTCCCACCACTGTACCTCCCTGCACATTTGCCCCACCGCTGTTCGCTCCTGCTCTTCTGTCCCACCTCTGAACCCCTCCTGCTCATCTTGCTCCACCGCCGTACCCTCTTCTCACCTATGATATGTGTGATATGCAGAGCGGTGAAAGCAAGCAGAGATGAGACATATCTACCTGCCCTGGCACACTCATGCTGCTGATCCACCTCTCGTATCCAGCCCACGTGCTTGTATGGGATGTATGGGATGTGTGTGATGTATGGGATATATGTGATGTATGGGATGTATGGGATGTGTGTGATGTATGATGTATGGGATGTATGATGTATGTGATGTATGGGATGTCAGATACAAGCATCTGGAATGGATGAACAGTGAACTGGCAGTGAAGACCTAGAACTGAGCAATCAGCAGTCTTTGATCGCTCAGTTCTCGATCTTCCGAGGCGGCAGGGGAAAGATGAAGCTTCGGACCAATGCTGCATCCACCTAGAGTATGTATGTTTATTTTTTTAAAAACCTACACTTCTCTTTTAAAGTAGAATTCTATGAATACAAGGCTCTTCTAATTGGCCGATGTGAGAGAGCTGGGTGACATCACTTTCTTCACCTTGGCCAATCAGAGGAAGCCTTGAATTCATTGATAAAAATACAAGGCTTCTCTTGAACTGGCAGAGAAGCACTAAGCCCAACTCTCATTACATCCAGCAGAAGATGTGAAATCGCTCGTATTGGTGTTGGAACACAGTCCACTTACTGTATATAGCTAATGCTACTACAGGCAGTCCTCGAGTTACAAACATCCGACTTGCATACGACTCATACTTAGAAAGGGACGGAGACAACAGGAAGGGAGAGGAAATCTACCTCTAGGAAGGGAAAGTCACTCCTGTAAGGTCCGTTTCACAGGGGGCGGATCCGCCAGAAGGGCTCCGCTAGCTCAGCGGGAGATTGCTCTGTTGATCTTCGCTGAGCCGGTGGATGACTGGTCTGTCTCTGCTCACTGTGCACTGTTCTCTATGAGCAGATCAGATGAAAACGGACAGCATGTCCTTTTACATCCCATCCTATCCGCTGGACGGATGGCGAACGTATCGCCATCCCTCTGTTTTCACCGGAACTTGTCGGATCGGATGGCAGGCGGGTGTCAGCGGACACATCTTCGCTGACATCCGCCTGCCCATACAAGTCAATGGGTAGCCCGCTAAGATCCGCCTGATAAACGGACAGGCGGATCCAAGCGGGCCAATCGTGTGAAAGGGGCCTAAGAGTTATCATGGGAAAAAGGTGTCTCCATTGAAGCTTTATCACCAGTCCTTGCTTCCACGACTGGAGTTACACTTAAAAAATATACCTGTTCCGACTTGCATACAAATTCAACTCAAGGACAAACCTACAGAACCGGTCTTGTTTCTAACCCGGGGACTTGCCTGTATATAGTATATTACAGCACACACGATGGCCACATTATTCTGAAATTAAAATAGAGCGTTTGGGCCAGCTTGGCCTAGACAAACTATTTGAAGCAACATTAAACATGGAATTAAAGTTGCGTGCCACCTTCTTTCCACATTCAAAAGTAAATCATACACCCAGAATATATTTTGCCCCTTTTTTTACTCTTGGAGCGTAACTCTGTTCCACATTTATTAAAGTCCAGTTCCTTGTCAAGGAAAACTCTTGGCTAACATCCAGCCAAGACAGGCGATCACCCCGACTGAGCTGTGTGTGCCTGCGGCACAATTCAATTGGTTTGCAACCAAACAATATGGCAGCTCTGAGAGCTGGTACCATAGAATATAGTGTAAATGGAAAAAAACTTGCATGTGAACACCTCAAATAAGTGATATTGTGAACAGCTACAACCACTAGGGAGTGCACTCAAAACACTAACATATATATAATATTAACAGAAATAATGGTGCGCTTGATCAATACATTAATATGCAATCATTGGTAACGCCATGTGAATATAGTAAACACAAATAAAGTCCAAGTGCAAAAATTAAAATTAAAAAAAAAAAACACAAGTGCAACAAATATAATAAGGATGACTAATCAGTCCATATCATTATAGAGGAGAAATATAAAACACTCCAATAACTGAAGGGATCGGACAGAGAAAGCCACCACCAATAAATGTATAGATTGGCAGCTCGCATCATTCCTGAGGAAGCCACGTGACCAGTGACGCAACGCGTCGGATGGAGCCTTGTGACGTCACTTCCGGTGTCCAGCGAGAACGGAAGTGTGGTGAGGAGGCGAGTGTGTCACTACTCCTATTTCTACTGCGGATGTTACCTTACTTCTCATGTAAGCAGTTATTGAATAAATGTGTTACTTTTAATTGGCAATACTGCGCTATGGATATCTTTGTTCTCTCTGAGTGACGGTTGTGCAAGAAGCATGTTATTGGAGCTCATCCCTACAGACCTGTTGGAATCTATAGTGGGGATTAGAGGTTTCTCTGACCCTATGATAATTTCTGGAGTAGCGTTTGACTATGGAGAGCATAGTACTGGAGGGCGTCGTTACTGATGTACCAGCTGGGTTTCCCTCAGCTATCCATTGAGCTTTATCTGACCTTCTGGTCATACCTGGAGGTGAGCGGCCAATCTATACATTGATTGGTGGTGGCTTTCTCTGTCCGATCCCTTCTGTTATTGGAGTGTTTTATATTCCTCCTCTATCAAGATATGGACTGATCAGTCATCCTTATTATATATTTTTGCACTTGTTTTTTTTATTTTTTTTTTCATTTTTGCACTTGGACTTAATTTATTTATTCATTGTCTTCTTTTTTTTCACTTTATTCAATCTCTATTCAAACTTTATTAATTTGTGTTTACTATATTCACTTGGTGTTACCAATGATTGCATATTAATATATTGAACAAGCGCACCATTATTTCTTTTAATATTACATGGAACATAGTGGTGTGACATACGTCAAATAACAGAACTTGGAAAAATGCTCATGTTGTATTTCATTGATCTGGAATGTCAAGGATGGCAGGCTATCTTGGTTAGTCATTAGACAGCAAGGCCCCTGGCAACTGGCCTATCATTTCCAGAAAGGGTTAGAGGCTAGGCTTCTATTTATTCCAGTAATTTTCTGGGCCTGATTTACAATTAAAGAATATTTTTATTCCTTCATTAATTAAAAACATGGCAAATGATTTGCAAGACTATCTTAAAGGCAGAAGGTTATCATGACTCCTGCACTAACTGCATTCTTGAAGCAGTTTTCAATCCTTAAAGGGGAACTTCAGTTCTGTTTTTACTGTACTGTACTGTAGCTGCATATATTTAAAAATCCAGTACTTACCAGTGCATGGGGTCCAGCACTGTCTTCCCCCGTAGCTGGTTCTTCTTACTGCTGCAGGTCCCTGGCACCACCGCCTTGGATAGGCAAGCTCCCGCCACAACTTAGCCCAGCATTTTGTGACTTGTCCTGCAGTTTCCTGGGACATGTTACGCATCCCGGCTACGGGAGGAGAGGGGGTGGGGCAAGGGACGCCATCCTTGCCTAGGGCGAGGATTGCCGAAGTGGGAACAGGTAACAATAAACATCAGTACTTGCTTTGCTCCTTCCCCCCACAAAATCCTGCAACTCAGTTACTAGGGGGAGGGAGCAAACCAGTGGGACTTTATTTTTAAAAAGTAAATGGTTCATATAGAAATGTAGATATTTTTAAAATTTTTTAATATAATTTATATTTAATACAAATATTTTAGATATTTTTAGATCTGTTTTGGTAAAGTATGACAATTACGGAAAATTCTTTCACTGTAAAGAGAGATCTGTAACATTCAGTGACTACTAAACTAAATTACCTGGAAACCATTGATCAATCAGGGAGTTGACATGATCAGTGATGAAAGCCATTGCAGAGAAATCTCTCATTTCGGACTGACAAATAATCTTTATGCCACCGCTCTTCTTCTTCTTCCAGTTCACATCTGAGGATTCAACACTGTGAAGGTAACAGACATCATTTATCCCTTATGCGCCCTTTAGGATTCCCATCAAGTGTATTCTGCAGAAATCAGCCAAGTGTTTTTGAAGTTGGCCATACACTGAGCGCATTTTGTCTGGTTCCTAATGAACCGGCCAAAATTTGATCAGTGGGTGGCCCCGTTGGACCGTTCCACCCGACTTCCTCACAGCGCAAGCCAGTCAGTGGGTCCTGGCCAATGATTGGAAAAATGGAATCGCGCTAGGGAGGGGACTGGTGACCATACAGATGACTATCAATCCTCCTTGTTAGTGAATAAGTGAAAAATTGTGTATAGAGCATGTAAAATATAATGAACTACAAATGTAAATTGATAAATAACAAGTAAATAGTCCATCAAAAATGCATTATTCATATGCAACAGTGGAAAATAAAAAATCCATGTGTAGACAATATAGATGAATTACCCAGGTGATTACTAGAAATCAATTGAGGTCCTGCTGGATAAAGACAAAGTGCTTGGTCCACCACCACATATAGGGAGACTGGCCGCTTACCAGAAACTCATGACCCCCCCACTACAGAGGGTCAGAGTAAGCTGTTTGAATAGTTACTCTGGGCCACCACCGAGAGACCGAGACTTTGGCACTGGGATGGGACATCAAGCTCCTCCCCTGGCCTTCCTTCTGGATTCACGGGCTTTGGGCGCAGTAACCAATGTCATTCCAGTTGATATGTTGATCAGCTGAAATGACGTCAACACGGAGCATGCGCAGATCATCGGAGACAGTATTCGACGATCTGCTAAGCACCGAGGGAGAATGTAATTGTCAGATTCTGTCTCGCGGGGTGGGTTGTGGTTGACTTGAAGGGCGGGTTTTGTGTGTTTTAACTCGCCCTTAGACACGGCCAAAACCCGCCGTTCAACACACTGAGCCCGCCGTACAACAGACAGAAAACACGGCGTTCAATACAGGCAAAACCCACCCTGCAACAGCGAGGCAGAATCTGCCAAGTACGTTCTCCCTCCGCTGTTTGCATAGTGTCAGATAATGTGTTGACGTCATGCCAGCTAATCAACATAGCAGCTGGAGTGACGTTTGTTACCGTGCATGCGCAGACCCATCAGAAGCATTTTTCGACGGGGGGCATTTATCGATAGAACGCTGGCTCATTTACAAACTGAAGCATAGTAAATACAGTTTACCATGCTTCAGTTATGAAAGGACCAAGGGGCAATCAGTATAAATCACTCGCTGTGTTCATTCACAAAAGTCAGGGACTGATGCATTTACAGCCCCCTTCCTCTGCTCTCTATCCTGAAACAATCCTCCGCAGCAGCTGGTGGGACAGGAGAGGAGGGAACCCGGAAGTGCTGCGGGGAAGAGAACACAGGGGGAGGGGCAAACTCCGTGCGCACGCCTATGGTCATTGGTGTGCCCTCTTCAGGTTTTTTGTAAAAAAAAAAAAAAAAAAAAAAGATTTTATTTAAAAAAAACGATGAGTAAGCCAGCTTTCATTATGCAGCCATTTGTTTCACACCTGAGGTAGCCACCTTCAAAGGTAACCAGCAGTCCCTCTTGCCAGTAGATAGTCTGGTTTCTCTTAACCCGGAAAGTGCTACAGCGGTTTCGCTGACTGCCTGTGAAGTTGTAAATGGCGGACTTCCTGTTCCGTGGTTTGGTATTCTTCTTGTTCTCAAACAGCTATGAAAAGAAGAAGTGATGATCAGTGCAATCCTACGGTGATCCAGCAATCTGTATAATGAAGACTAAAGTTTCTGGTTTGCAGCGTTCCAATATGGTCCCCACCCCTGTTCTCACCTGCAGATCCATCTCCGACAGGCTGATTAACATGCGTGCTATGAACCTCTGCCAAAATCCTACAGGGACAAAACTCATGTTGAACACCCTCTGGACGGTGTTGCCGGTGGACTGCCGTAAGCAGTGGATGTCCAGGCCGGGCTTGGCAGGCAAGAGGTGAGGTAAGAGGTAACTGCAATGAACAATATAAAAGAAACAGTGGTGTTAAAACGCATCTGCACCCAAAACTCTTTTTTTAGGTTTTGACTAGACTGGGTAAGGATTAGAACTTCTGCTGGGTTTTACTGCAATCTAATGATGGCCATACACTTTACGAACTTTATGACAGCAGGGTGGTGCGGCTCTTGTTCCCAGAACGGCCACTCTCGGGCGCCCGCGCCATGTTGCTAGGACATGGCGCGACCCCGATCTCTGTAAAGAGCCGCTTACGCGGCTCTTTAACCATGGGATCGGCTGTGTCCAATCACAGCCGGTCATATGTAAACATGGAGATGCCGGTAATTGTCACTCCTCGCCTCACACTGACAGAGTGTGAAGAGCGAGAAAAGCTGATCAGCGGCATCTCCTCGCAAGGGGACATCTACACATGTAATCAGGGCACCGAAATCAGCGCCCTGATTACAATATAGCGCCAACAGTGTCACCAATCAGTGCCCACCAGTGCCAGCAATCAATGCCCACCACTTCCCACAAGTGCCACCAATCAGTGCCCATTAGCGATGCCAGTCAGTGCTGGCTATCAGTGCCGCCCATCAATGCCAACCATATATGCCCATCAGTACCGCCTATCCGTGCCACCTATCAGTGCCCAACAGTGCCGCCTATCAGTGCTCATCAGTGCCACATATCAGTGCCACCTATCGGTGCCCATAAGTGCGGCATATTAGTGCTTCCTCCTCAGTGCCATCTAATCAGTGCCATCTAATCAGTGCCCATAAGTGCCACCTCATCATTGCCCACCAGTTCAGCCTATCAGTGCCGCCTCATCAGCGCACATCAGTGAAGAAGAAAAATTACTTAGTTGCAAAATTTAGTGACAGAAACTAAGTAAAAAAAAAATGTTTTTTTCAAAATTTTTGGTCTTTTTTTTTGTAAAAAATAAAAAACCCAGCAGTGATTAAATACCACCAAAAGAAAGCTGTATTTCTGAGAAGAAAATTATAAAAATTTCATCTGAGTACCATGTAGCGTGACTGTGCAAACGCAGTGCAACAGCGCTGAAAGCTGAAAAACAGCCTGGGCAGGAAGGGGGTGTAAGTGCTCAGTAGGCTAGTGGTTAAGAAAAAATATAATATTTTTTAAGGCTCAAGCCACTCAAAAAACATATTTTAGTTATACATTAAAGTGGATGTAAACCTGATTCATGAGTTGGGCACATATATATCAGTGTTTCCTTATCTCTCTTCAAAGCACTAAGTCCCGAGGCTTTCTCCTGCTCCGTTCTTCTGTTATCAGCCTTATAACTTCTGACATGTTCTCGGAGACGGCAGCCTAAAGTGTGTCGGGGGAGGTTGCTATAAATAGATTAGCGGTCAGCTTGCTGTCTCAGAGCAGAGCTATGCACGTTCCTTTCTTCCTTTGCCAATGTTCCTCTAGCTGTGTTTGCGTTTATAAGCGTTTTTAAAGGAACCCTATTTTTTGGACCAGAAAACACAGAAATATGATGGTAAACTGCAGCAGAGAATGACATTTTGCGACCTGACTTTGGGGCCCCGTATCTCGGGGCCACTTGGTGCTAGGAACCCCAAATTTGGCGTGCAAACACATTGGAACTAGCACTACAACATATCTAGGGGCACCAAGTGGCCCCGAGATACGGGGCCCCAAATTCGAGTCGCAAAATGTCATTCTCTGCTCTGCAGCAGTTAAAATGTATCATGCTTTCTGAGCTTGGGGAGGGTCTTTGTTAGCTTAACTAAATGCTTCTAGACGCAAACATGGTAAAACGCGGCAAAACGCGGCATGCAAACGCGGCAAAACGAACGTTTCTGAACACTGGTTTCGGCTTTTAAAAACAGGTGTTCAGCAGAGTTTGCACCGGCATCTCGTTTGCATGAAGCTTAAGGAGTAGAACCCTCTGAACCCTCCTGTATTGAGTTGTATTGTAATTGTACTGTCTGCCCTCATGTTGTAAAGCGCTGCGCAAACTGTTGGCGCTATATAAATCCTGTATAATAATAATAATATATTTATATGTTCTATTATTATATATACAGTGCGGACGGAAAGTATTTAGACCCCTTAAATTTTTCACTCTTTGTTATATTGCAGCCATTTGCTAAAATCATTTAAGTTCATTTTTTTCCTCATTAATGTACACACAGCACCCCATATTGACAGAAAAACACAGAATTGTTGACATTTTTGCAGATTTATTAAAAAGAAAAACTGAAATATCACATGGTCCTAAGTATTCAGACCCTTTGCTCAGTATTTAGTAGAAGCCCCTTTTGATCTAATACAGCCATGAGTCTTTTTGGGAAAGATGCAACAAGTTTTTCACACCTGGATTTGGGGATCCTCTGCCATTCCTCCTTGCAGATCCTCTCCAGTTCTGTCAGGTTGGATGGTAAACGTTGGTGGACGGCCATTTTTAGGTCTCTCCAGAGATGCTCAATTGGGGTTAAGTCAGGGCTCTGGCTGGGCCATTCAAGAACAGTCACGGAGTTGTTGTGAAGCCACTCCTTCGTTATTTTAGCTGTGTGCTTAGGGTCATTGTCTTGTTGGAAGGTAAACCTTCGGCCCAGTCTGAGGTCCTGAGTACTCTGGAGAAGGTTTTCGTCCAGGATATCCCTGTACTTGGCCGCATTCATCTTTCCCTCAATTGCAACCAGTCGTCCTGTCCCTGCAGCTGAAAAACACCCCCCACAGCATGATGCTGCCACCACCATGCTTCACTGTTGGGACTGTATTGGACAGGTGATGAGCAGTGCCTGGTTTTCTCCACACATACCGCTTAGAATTAAAGCCAAAAAGTTCTGCATCTCTGGAGCTCAGCCACGGTGATCTTTGGGTTCTTCTTTACCTCTCTCACCAAGGCTCTTCTCCCCCGATAGCTCAGTTTGGCCGGACGGCCAGCTCTAGGAAGGGTTCTGGTCATCCCAAACGTCTTCCATTTAAGGATTATGGAGGCCACTGTGCTCTTAGGAACCTTAAGTGCAGCAGAAATGTTTTTGTAACCTTGGCCAGATCTGTGCCTTGCCACAATTCTGTCTCTGAGCTCTTCAGGCAGTTCCTTTGACCTCATGATTCTCATTTACGCTGACATGCACTGTGAGCTGTAAGGTCTTACATAGACAGGTGTGTGGCTTTCCTAATCAAGTCCAATCAGTATAATCAAACACAGCTGGACTCAAATGAAGGTGTAGAACCATCTCAAGGATGATCAGAAGAAATGGACAGCACATGAGTTAAATATATGAGTGTCACAGCAAAGGGTCTGAATACTTAGGACCATGTGATATTTCAGTTTTTCTTTTTTAATAAATCTGCAAAAATGTCAACAATTCTGTTTTTCTGTCAATATGGGGTGCTGTGTGTACAATATGGGGTGCTGTGTGTACATTAATGAGGAAAAAAAAGGAACTTAAATGATTTTAGCAAATGGCTGCAATATAACAAAGAGTGAAAAATTTAAGGGGGTCTGAATACTTTCCGTCCCCAACTGTATATATATATACATACACACACACACATATAAAAAAATATATATACATATAACAGAACATATATATATTATTTCTTTATATGTGTGTATATATATATATATATATATATATATATATATATATATATATATAAATATATATATTTTTTTTTTTTTTATTTTTTTTTTAATTATTGTTATATGTTCTATTATATAATTATAAAGTGCTCATGAAATGTCATGCAGGTGCAGTATTCATGTGTCCCTTCTTATCAGTCACTGTCCTCTTCCCTTAGGAAGCCATTTGGACTGTATAAGAACCAAGCCTATTGGCTGGAAATGGTAGAAATAATTGCAGATAATTATGGTTTTAACCTGTTATTGGCCACTGGAAGAGCGATCTCAAACTTTGCCAGGAACTGAAAGTACTGCTCCTCAGTCTGCTTAGCGAATCCAGTGCCGACCAGCAGCATCCGAAGGTCCTCGGCTTTAATGACCCCATTCCTGACCACAGATTTGGAGCTCTTAATGTTGATGATCCTCTCCAGGCATTCAGACAACCAGACTGGATCTAGGAAATAGAGGTTGCGCAGTCCATGGCTGGTGTCTGGGAAGTGAAGCAGTGTGCCCGTCTCTATCAGAAATCCAATGGCTGTAAGGAATACATAATTCTTTAATTAAAAGCAAATAAAATACTAGATATATTAAAAGGATCTGTTCACATCTTGGCATCCCGGATCGCCACGATTCTGCCCGAGATCCTGAATCACGAAAAATTGCGGGGGCACCCGTGTGATCCCTGTCACTTCCAATGGCGCCCCGATCACGGCACGATTTTGCCGCGATTGTTGCCCGACAAATCGTGGTAAGATCGCACAAACAGAATCGCAGTACGCCTGTCGCCCAAAAAAGGTTCTTGTACTTCTTTTGGGCGACAGGCGTCCTGCAATTCTGTTTACATAATTTTACCGCAATTCATCGGGCGACAATCGTGGCGAAATCGCGCCGCGATTGGGGTGCCATTGGAAGTGATGGGGATCACACGGGAGCCCCACAATTTGCTGTGATTAGGGATTGCAGGCAGAATCGTGGCAATTTCGCCCATGATCTGGAATGCCAAGATGTGAACGGAGCCCAATAGGATTTTAGAAAGTTTTTCTGTAAATATATATTTTTTATTCCATATATGTGTATGTGATTCTATGTAGGTGTGGTGGTACTGTAGCCTATTAAGGTTTTATTTGTTGGCTTTCTTAATACCTGGTGATCCTGCTAGACTCTTTTGCTTGCTGTTGCAATCTGACCACGCCAGTGGCGACTGGTGCTCAAAATTTTTGGGGAGGCGCAAAATTTTTGGAAAAAAAATCATCAATTGCAGCCAAGGCGCCATAAAATGCTGCCACTGTGCCCATCAAACGCTGCCACTGTGCCCATCAAACGCTGTCACTGTGCCCATTAAATGCAGCCACTGTACAAATCGCTGCCACTGTGCCATCAAATGCTGCCAGTGTGCCCATCAAATGCTGCCAGTGTGCCCAAACACTGTCAGTGTGCCCATCAAATGCTGCCAGTGTGCGCATCATATGCTGCCAGTGTGCCCATTAAATACCCCCAGTGTGACCCCCGCCCACTCGCCGTCTGCCCAGCACTTACCCTGTCTTGGTGGGGCAGTGGGTGACGGCGACGAGTGGGGTCCTTCGTGCATCTCACCTGCCATCCTCATCTCCCGTCCTCTCTTCCTGATAGGCGTCCAATAACGGCGCCTATCGTTTTAGCCAATCAGGTGACAGGTAACAGACCCGAGTACCTGACTGGCGGAGAGGCGGTTTAGTGTTAGGAAAGAGAATATTCATTCACTTTTCAAACACAGCTGAGTGACCTGCGAGCGCCCAGCATGGCGCTCGCTGGTCACCATTTTTGACCCCTATTAGAGCCATTACTAGTAAAAAAACAAAAAAACAAAAAAACAAAAACGCCTTATAAATGCAATACATTTTTCCCATAGTTTGCAGGCGCAATAAATTTTGCGCAAACCAATCAAAATACCCTTATTGCGATTTTTTTACCAAAAATATGTAGAAGAATATGTATCGGCCTAAACTGGGATATTTACTATAGCAAAAAGTGAAAGATATTGTGTTTTTTTCAAAATTGTCGCTCTTCTTTTTTTTATAGCACAAAAAATAAAAACCGCAGAGGTGATCAAATACCACCAAAAGAAAGCTCTTTTTGTAGGAAAATAAGGACGTCAATTTTGTTTGGGTACAACATCGCACGACCGCGCAATTGTCATTTAAAGCGACGCAGTGGCGTATTGCAAAAAAAATGACCCAGTCATTGAGCAGCCAAATCTTCCGGGGCTGAAGTGGTTAAATGCCATTTGTAGCAAATGTTTACAACAAATACAGCCTTCTGAACTATATTTAAGAGGTTTACTGATTTCACCATAAAATCCCTTTCTCACCGAGTGCACTGGAGGACACGGTATGACCTCTCGGCTATGTGTCTTTGCCTGTAAAAACTGGACACCAATAAAAAGTTTTCCTTCCCACAATGACAATATCCCTTCACTAGGCACTGGCTCGTTAGTCTGTAGGAAGGCTGTGCATGGAGAAACCCAGAAAAGAACAAGAGAAGATACAATAGAATATAAAAACAAAGTGTGTGATCTGTCCCCCAATGAACTCAACCCGAGAATTTAACTGTGATCATAAAAATTCCTTGTCTTCTATTTTTGTTCATTGGGCAGATAAAGTATGGGCTACAGGAACATTCTTAAGGAGTCCCTTAAATTGGTGGGAATCACAAACAATTGGCAAGTTATATGCTAGACCCTCAGATATGGTCACCTGCCTGCCCAACAACCTCACCAAGAAATGTGTTAAGATCTGAATGTCTGCGGATTCAGAGGCTTACCATTAAAAGGAAAGGATGGTAGAGCGCCAAACAGAGGTGGTAGGACAAGTAAAACCAAGATGGGGTCACTCATATAGGCAAAAGGCTCATGAAGAGGGGAAGAGATATGCAGACATAAAGGATGAAAATCTTAATGCAAGGACAACAACCAGGTCTAAGAACAAAACCTTGCAGCATGAGGTTAGAGAAGGGCTCATCCTGCTAATCCAGCATGAGGAGGATAGAATAGCCTGGGGTTTAGCTATGGCATGCTTACATTGTAATCAGTCTACAAAACAAAATCCCACTTCTGTGTTTTCCACTCAGCCTTTACATGACACAGTCATACAGATAAAGGACTTAATGGTTATCAGTGGTGTACCCCAGGGTTCATCACTGGGACCCTTACTTTTTAATAACTTTATAAATGATATCGGGTCTGGAATTAAAAGTACCATTTCTGTCTTTGCAGATGACACTAAGCTATGCAGTGGAATAACGTCCTTACAGGATGTCTCCAACTTACAAGCCGACCTCATTGCTCTGTCTAATTGGGCGACTATGTGGCACAGTGGTGTAGTGGGTGGCACTCTCACCTAGCAGTAAAAAGGGTTGCTGGTTCAAATCCCAACCACGACACTACCTGCCTGGAGTTTGCATGTTCTCCCTGTGCCTGCGTGGGTTTCCTCCGGGTACTCCAGTTTCCTTCCACACTCCAAAGTCATGCTCGTAGGTTTAATGGTTTCCGTCCAAAATTGGCCCTAGTATATGAATGTGAGTTGGGGACCTTGGACTGTGGGCTCCTTGAGGGTAAGGACTGATGTGAGTGTGGAGCACTGCGTAAATTGACGATGCTATATGGGTACCGTAAAAAAAAATTATATAATAGATGAGCATCTTAATGAGACACAATGTACAGGGATAGGGACAATTGTAGACATGCACCCACACTCACTCAGGTTGAACTGGATGGACTGGTGTCTTTGTTCAACCTTACTATGTAACTATGTAAATGAGGTTTAATGTTGATAAATGTAAAGTTATGCACTTGGTGGCTAAGAATATGCATCATACATACTAGGGGGAGTACAACTGGAGGGAATCAATGGTGGAGAAGGATCTGGGGGAATCAATGGTGGAGAAGGATCTGGGGGAATCAGTGGTGGAGAAGGATCTGGGGGAATCAGTGGTGGAGAAGGATCTGGGGGAATCAATGGCGGAGAAGGATCTGGGGGAATCAATGGTGGAGAAGGATCTGGGGGAATCAATGGTGGAGAAGGATCTGGGGGAATCAATGGTGGAGAAGGATTTGGCGGAATCAATGGTGGAGAAGGATCTGGGGGAATCAATGGTGGAGAAGGATCTGGCGGAATCAATGGTGGAGAAGGATCTGGGGGAATCAATGGTGGAGAAGGATCTGGCGGAATCAATGGTGGAGAAGGATCTGGGGGAATCAATGGTGGAGAAGGATCTGGGATGGCATTGCATTAACATGCAATGCCAAGCTGCACTTTCCAAAGCGAGCAAAGTCCTTTCTTGTATTAGGAGAGGTATGGACTCCAGAGAGAGAGATATCATTTTGCCCCCCTGTACAAATCATTAGTAAGACCTCATCTGGAATATGCAGTTCAGTTTTGGGCACCAGTTATCAAAAAGATATCAGGGAACTGGAGAAAGTGCAGAGAAGGGCAACCAAACTGATAAGAGGAATGGAGGAGATCAGCTATGAGGAAAGATTAGAGAACTGAATTTATTTTCTCCTGAGAAGGGGAGATTAAGGGGGGATAGGATCAACATGTATGAATACATAAGGGGTCCATATAGTGAACTCAGTGTTGAGTTATTCACTTTAAGGTCATCACAGAGGACAAGGCGGCATTCTTTACATCTGGAGGAAAAGAGATTTCATCTTCAAATACGAAGGCTTCTTCACAGTAAGAGCTGTGAAAATGTGGAATAGACTCCCTCCAGAGGTGGTTCTTTCCAGCTCAGAAGAAAGGCCTGAATTCTTTCCTAAATATACATAATATAACTGGGTACTGACATTTATAGGTAAAGTTGATCCAGGTAATATGCAATTGCCTCTTGGGGGATCAGGAAGGTATTTTCTTTTCCCCCCGCTGGAGCAAACTGGATCATGTTTTATTGGGAGGTTTTCTAATTGTGTATGTTTTGTTTTTTCTCTCTGTTGTTTGAACTGGAAGGATGTGTGTCTTGTAAATATGTAACATACATGAACTGAAGGGCTGACCGGGCACCTAAGACCTAAAGAGTGGAGATCTGGACAGTCAGGGAGTTGACTTGAATTTACATGACTATATCAAAAGTCAACACACAGCCATAGTATTGCACTTCTTTTACTGTAAGGGCTCTTTCACACGGACGTGTCCGTGTACGGAGCCCGCTCTGCTCAGCGGGGGAATCGCTCTGTCGATCCCCCGCTGCGCAGGCAGATGACAGGTCCGTCGCTGCATACGGTGCAGCGACGGACCTGTCAGAGCGCCGCTCTCCCCTATGAGGGATCGAATGAAGACGGACCGTAGAGTCCGTCGTCACCCGATCCGATGACGGATGGAAAAGTAAGTTTTTCCTTCGTTACACTTTTTCGGATCAGAGCGGGTCGCATGTCAGCGGACATGTCACCGCTGACATCCGACGCTCCATAGAGGTCTATGGAGCCTCTGTTCAAGTCCGCCTAAAAAACTGACAGGTGGACCTGAACGTATTGTTCGTGTGAAAGAGGCCTTATGAGCCTGGGAAGTGGCAGAGAACCCCCCCCCCCCTTTACACTGGAAGCTCCCTCAGTACTTGCAGTTAAAATTTCAGACGCTTAAAAAATACATGGGGGGGGGGGGTTTGAAGGGCAGATATCCCAGAGGCCACATTGGGTGTTATTTACTAAAATTGGAGCATGCAAAATCTGGTGCAGCTCTGCATGGAAACCAATCAGCTTCCAGGTTTTATTGCCAAAAGTTTAATTGAACAAGCTGAAGTTAGAAGCGGATTGGCCACCATACACAGCCGCACCAAATTCTGAGTGCACCAGCCTTAGCAAATCCCCCCCATTGAGTCTTCGAAAGAATAGGAAAAAACAGGGTTTACTGGGACTTACTGCATTTATTGGCGTATAACACTCACTTTTTCACCATGAAAATTGGGTGCAAATAGCGTGTGCATATTATACGCCAATACTTCAATTTTAGCTGCCTCGGAGGGGACAGGGAGGGGGGCGGGATGAGCGCCATCAGATTACATACAGTGAGAATCGCCTGTTTACTTGGCCGCCTCTGTAATAGGAAGTCTCGTCTCCTGGGCCGCCATTGGACCACTGTTCTGTCTCTCATAGGAGAGTCTCACTGTAAGTAAACTGTCGGCGCTCGTCTCGCCGCCCTCCCTGTCCCCTCTAGGCTGCAGATGGGCATCGATCAGGCTGCACTGATGGCAATGGTGAGGCTGCTGCATTGATGGCACTGGTGAGGCTGATGCATTGATGGCACTGGTGAGGCTGCTGCATTGATGGCAATGGTGAGGCTGCTGTATTGATGGCACTGGTGAGGCTGATGCATTGATGGCACTGGTGAGGCTGCTGCATTGATGGCAATGGTGAGGCTGCTGTATTGATGGCAATGGTGAGGCTGCATTGATGGCAATGGTGAGGCTGCATTGATGTGGACTGATGATGCTGCATTGATGGCACTTGTGAGGCTGCGGATGAGCATTGATCAGGCTGCATTGATGGCACTTGTTAGGCTGCAGATGGGCACTGACCCTTATTTTGCTTCAAAGTTCCTTATTTAAAAAATATTTTTTTCCCTGAAACTTCCCTCTTAAAATGAATGTGCGTGTTATACGCCGATAAATACGGTATTTGAAAGTATTGCTGCATTAGTAACGTTAATCCATATATTCCCATCACAGAAGTTTATGTTCTGTAAAACAGCACTACAGAATAGTAAATGAGACAAATTATTTAGGCCGCTTTTAAACAGGTGGTAAAACTAGGTGGCTGATCCACATTTTTTTTTTTTGCCGCCTTACCTAAAGCCTACCATGTCACCCGGAGGGGGTGGTACACATGCTGTGGCCAGCAGTGCTTTGCCTGCTGCAAATTGAACTTGGCTTGTCAAGTTTGATGAGCGACCCCACCTGTCACACTCGCCCACTGAGATCAATGGGACTACGCCGCAACCGTGAGCCAAAGGCTTGATTCGCGGATGCAATGCCCCATTTTAGTGCAAAATTCCTTTCGGGGTTGAAACCCCTACCCCCGCCCCATCCACCAAGCATTGAGGAAGCTGCAGAATCACCTTCTGAATGCCTGAAAGCTGCTGCTCTACTACCCTCTGAAAAGCGATCTATTTTTGCAGCGGGCAGTACAATTTGTCACCATTGTGTGAAAGGGGTCTTACAGGGACGGTGAGGATTTTGGGAACGCCTGCGTACAATCTATAGGTTGTCATTTGGCAAGTCAAAGGAAAATATAAACTTATTTGTCAATTAAAACAATCATTGATGAATGCAGATTTTTAGCAAGTAATACCAAAATGGCCGATATATTTTTTATATTTGTACAGAACTCTGGAGTTACATTTTAACCACTTTAGCCCTTAAGTTTTATTTGTTTTTTTTATTTACTTTTTTATGGTTGAACTTGATGGACTTGTGTCTTTTTTCAACCTGACTAACTATGTAACTATGTAGCCCCGGAAGATTTTCCCCCTTAATGACCAGGCCATTTTTTGTGATACGGCACTGCGTCGCTTTTACTGACAATTGGGCGGTCGTGCGACGCTGTACCCAAACAAAATTGACATCCTTTTTTCCCCACAAATAAAGCTTTCTAATGGTGGTATTTGATCATCTCTGCGGTTTTTATTTTTTTGCGCTATAAACAAAAAAGAGTGATAATTTTGAAAAAAAAAAAAAAACAATATTTTTAAATTTTGCTATAATAAATATCCCCAAAAATGTTTTAAAAAACAAATTTCTTCATAAGTTTAGGCCAATATATATTCTTCTACATATTTTTGGTAAAAAAAAAAAAAAAAAAATCGCAATAAGGGGAAAATTAATTGGTTTGCGCAAAAGTTATAGCGTCTACAAAATAGGGGATAAATTTATGACATTTTTATTTTTTTTAAATTTTTTTTTTTTATTAGTGGTGGAGATCTGCAATTTTTTGACACATTTTTTTAAAACAGATCGGACACGTTTGACATTTTTTGGAACCACTGACATTTATACAGCGATCAGTGCTATAAAAATGCACTGATTACCGTGTAAATGTCACTGGCAGGGAAGGGGTTAACACTAGGGGCGATCAAGGGGTTAAATGTGTGTGTGTTTCTAACTGTGGGGGGGGGGGGGGGGGACTGACTAGGAGGAGGAGACAGAGCACTGTTCCTAACTAGTAGGAAGAGACGATCTGTCTCTCCTCCCCTGACAGAATGGGAATTTTGTGTGTTTACACACACAAATCCTCGTTCTGGCTCCCGTGCCCGCGATCGCGGGTGGCTGGCAGCGACCGCGCCCGCCGGCCACGGGTGCGCGCCTGCTATGGCTCTTAAAAGGAGCCGATGTAGGGATACGGCATTTCACGGGAACGAACCACTTTCCAAACGTATATGTGCATGAGCTGGTCGGGACGTGGTTAATTGAATGGTTTCTCACAGTACATTTTGCATTAATCGTCTGTCATACCAGCTTGCATGTCCTCGTAATCCTGAATATCATTTCCTGGACTCTGTTCGGTGATCTGTTCGATCTGCTCATCGGTCAGGTACTGGAGCTGATCCTCCGAAGCCCGTTTCTGCTGCTCTCTCAGTACCGCCTCCTGCAGATTCAGGTAACTTCTAGGGATCTGTGTAGAAAAATTGAAAAAACTTGACTTGAAAATTCAACTCAAATCAGTCAGTTTAAAGCCTACGTTTAGATATATATATCCTTGTGCTGTTGGTTGTTGTCTTAGGCTGGCCATACATTATCCAATTTCCCTTTAGATTTACAAAAACCATATAATTGGAGGTCCAACCTAAACACTTTCAATGTGTATGCAATCAGGTCGGCCCTTGCGCTACATAAGGGGTCTTCAAACTACGGCCCTCCAGTTGTTCAGGAACTACAAATCCCATCATGCCTAGTCATGTCTGTGAATGTCAGTGTTTTACAATGCCTCATGGGATATGTAGTTCTGTAACAGCTGGAGGGCCGTAGTTTGAGGATCCCTGCACTACATTGTTGAAGGTAAATCTAAAAGAAATTGTACAAGAAAAAATTGTAAAATGTATGGCCAGCCTTAGTTTGATTCTTCCATTATCTGCCCCCCCCCCCCCATACCCCCCACAGCATTAATCTTCTGGTGATGTGGGGTTAATACAGCCGACGGAATTGTCATAGGCATTCATCACAGAACCTGTTCTTTAGCTCGCGGCTATGAAAAGCACTCTATGAATGGAGGAGGGGCAGATGAATGAAAGACCCACCTCCTCCATTTATAGAGCACTTTTTTTATTGCTTTGCATTCATTACTTCCATTGTACGCGCAAATTTACTGATTTCAGTCGCAATGCTTGGCAAACTCAATTACAAAAGATAAATGGATATTTTTTTTCCTGCAAAAACATGTGCTTGTAATTTTATTTCTTTGCTAAAGGTGGACTTGGCCTTTAAAAGGACACGGATGATGTTTCAAGTACAAAGTATGGCAAAGATTTTTGCAAATGAAAAATATGCTTTTTGTTATTTATTTTGCTTTTTGTTTTGTTGTTGAAGCGGGATTCCCAGAAAAATAAAAAAAATTAAGAGTCAGCAGCTACAAATGCTGCAGCTGCTGACTTTTAATCGGACACTTACTCTACTCGGCGGCACCGGCATTTTAACTGTGGGCGCCCGGCTGTGGCTTCACAGCCGGGCACCCACTGCGCATGCGCGAGCTGCGCCGCCACTGACCCCGCAATCATCTGGGACCGGTCACGTGTCCCAGATGATTGACAAGAGGGAGGGTGGACAGGCGATCTCCCTTCCTGCGCAGATGGAAGTGACGTCAGGGGCCCAGGCACCGAAGGAGGCAGATTACGAGGGACCCCCTAGCAAAAGGCATTTACAGGTGAGTGTAAAAAAAAAAACAACTTTCTCCAAATGTTTTTTTTAAATATTTTTAAGCACTTCTGGGGTGGAACTCTACTTTAGGTTTTGTGCATTTTCTTTTTTGCAACACAAAACAAAGTGATAAAGAAAAAAACATTAAAGCGGACCTTCAGTCATTTTTTCATCTTTCCATCTATTAAATCTTCTGCCCTTGTTGTCGTTGTTTTAACTTTGGATGGTAAAACATTTTTTTTCTGCCAGTAAATTCTTTATACAGCCCACTTCCTGTTTCTTGTCTGGTCATTAGCCTAGGCTTGTGACATCATGCACAGCTCTCTCTCTCACTCTCATCAGAGTTTGCTAGGAAGGGAGGGGGGATGAGTCATAAGAGGGCTAATGAGAGCTGCAGAGCTGGGGGTGTCTAACTCTAGGAAGTGAACAGGCAGCAGCTTCAGCTGCCCACAGTTAAAATGGCTGCAGCCAGACTCAGTGGAGGGAGATTTCTGCAGCATATTTGGCAAGTACAGAATCACAATATATATAAAATAATATGCAAAGTGGTTTGAGGGAAGCTTCAGAATGGCAAGCAGTGGAACCTCGGATTACGAGCATAATCCGTTCCAGGAGAATGCCTGTAATCCAAAGCACTCGCATATCAAAGCGAGTTCCCCCATAGAAGGCGATGGAAACTAAGATAATTAGTTCCGCGTTGACTTCTATTGGATGCAATACAGCATGTGGCCAGAGGTGGGGGAGCGCCGGAGAGCATCGGAAATACTCGGGGACAGCTCGGCTGAACTCAGAAAGGCTCGGAAACACTCGGGAATGGATTCCGAGTATTTCCGAATGGCTCCGAACCGTTCCAAGTGTCATCGGCGCCCCCGCACCTCTGGCCAAATGCTGTACTACTTGAATTCTGCTCGTTTTGCGAGACAACACTCGCAAACCGAGTCAGAATTAAAAAAAAAAAGTTGCTCGTCTTTCAAACCGCTCGTTAACCACGTTACTTGTTAACCAAGGTTCCACTGTATTCCAAATTATGTGAGCATGCTGCAGTTCCTCTTTAACTATTAATAATAAAATTATAGAAATAAAAAATAATAGGGGAGAAGGGGAGGAATGAGAGCTTTTTGGGTTAATAAGGGATTTATGTAGAAATACATTTTATGTAAAAGTTTCCCTAACTGATGTCATATGTCAATCAAAGGTCACACCTACATATCAATCAAATAATAAACACAATGAAGCAATACAATGTTACATTGTACTTACTCAATGACACGTGTAGATTATCTATATTCAAAAATAGCAATACATCAACATGCAGACACCTATAATATTTACTAAAGGGGTTCTAAAGCCTGAAGGTTTTTTTTTTTTTTTTACCTTAATGCATTCTGCATTGTCTGTCCCCCTAAATACTTACCTGAGCCCGATCTCAATCCAGTGATGTGTATGAGAGCAGCAGCTCTCTCCCTCCTCATTGGCTCAGAAACAGCAGCGGGAGCCACTGGCTCCTGCTGCTGCCAATCACAGCCAGTGGGGAGGGAGAAAGGCCTCAAGTGTCAATGGACACACAGAGCCAGCTCGGGAGCGAACATGCACGAGTGCCCCCATAGAAAGCAGCTTTCTATGGGGGCACTCGGTAGGGGTTGAGGAGCGGACAGCGCCGGCGGGGGACCCGAGAGGAGGAGGGCCAGGGCTGCTCTGTGCCAAATCATTACATAGAGCAGGTAAGTTGAATGATGCTGCCCATCAAACTAAGGACATCTAAGAGCAGCAAAAAAAAAAAAAAAAAAAGTATTGCCAAGAAAGCAAGAAAATCGTTTTTTTACTTTATCTTGTATGGGCTATGCTTTTTTAGGTTATTTTTGCTGAGTACTGCTTTAATCCACAACTAGTTTTCTTCTACGCACAGGGAGATGCTAAAATCCAGGCCCGCAATACACACAGTCTTGTCTTTTATAAGATGCCACCTTAAAACCAGTCCACCCAGAACCCCATCTTTCCTGAGTTTCCTCCAGTTTGTGGGACTCTACTGGTCATTGAGCCTTTCACACCGTACTGCTGAATTTAGGGGGAACGTGTCTTAGATCTGAGGTGCGGTTTGTTTGATCACCAGATGAGTTCCCTTCAATGTGTGACTGTCATATATTTTAAGGTGCAGATAAAGGAAGTCTGTAAAGAAGAAAATTAGAGCAAAATACAGTACACACAACCACATTGAAAAAGTCATAGATTATTTACCAGTCTGCCTACTAGTTTCTGGGATCCAATTGTGCTCCCCACGTCCTTCATGTTACAAGCCGCACTGAAGATCAGGTGTCGTAACCCATCCAAACCTTCAAGCGTCCTGCAGGAGAGCTCACTGGCAAAGAGAAAACACCAAATATGCGTAAATTCTATACATTTATAGAGGAAGTAAACTCTCCCACTCTGATGCTTCTTTTCATTTAGTCCATTATAATAAGTAATTATCAAACTATAGCCACTGTAATCCAGCCCAAATCGCATATTACTTACTGTTTAAAGAAACTTTAAAAAAACTTGTTTCTAGGGGTAAGTCTGAGTCCACAGTAGAGTGTATTTCCGCCCTTACATTGAGCACTTCCTGTACTGTTAACCAAGCCTCCTTCTCAATCCAACGTTTCTATGGCAACCCTGCTTCCCTGCTCATAGCTGACTTGTTTTATTCCATAGTATTTACTTGTGCCGATTATCTAATCTTTGCCTATGTCAGTCTTAGCTTCAGCTGATAAGACTGCAGTAATGCTGTCTGATGCCTTTTTTTCCACTCCATGTGATGTCACATGGTCACATGGGGTGTAGTAGGAAGCTCTGAGTGATTATGCAGTCTTGTGGGATTTCAGTGTTGTGCCATAGAAGTCCTGATAATAGACAGACAAGCACACAGAATGTGCCGTAAATCATTGGAGATATGGGCATGCTCAGTGATGTCATTCTAAAGAACAAAAAGGATTACAACAATACTGTGCAAGTAAGGCGATATCTACAAGCAGTGTTCATTAGGGTTTTTTATGCTGATTCACATGGGACAAAGTTGTGGGGAAGAGTTTACAACCACTTTAACAGGGAGAGCAAAGTACCACTGAATACATTATATATGCCTTAAAATACATTGATTTTAAAAACAACACTTGTTTGAGGATCATAAGGCGGCTTTAGATTTTGGTAAGCCACCTAAAGCTGGCCATAGAGGATAAAATTTCAAAACGAAAATTCTTAGGAAAAGTCTTATGAAAATTCCCAGAACATCAGAAAGAAAGATTGTGTCTGTGTCAGGGCTGGGCTCAGCCCTTCCTTCTCTGAGCTGGCTGCTCAGCTGTTGACTAATTGCCAGCGCCTATCTCTCCACAGTTACTCAGCTGTTGATGATATCCTGCTCATCAGTCCTGCCCTACTTAATTAAGCCGTCCAGTCCAGGGGAGCTCTGCCTTCACCTTGGTCAACATCACAAAAACGTTCTCCTGCGATCCTGTACAAGACCTGCTTTGCTGACATCCCTCCTGGCTCCAGATCCTGCTTGCTGTTTCACTACATTGATCCCTGACTTCTGGCTTGGCTGACTATTCCGGTTACTGAACTTTGGCTATGTTTTGACTACGTTTGTTCTTTTTACTTTTATTATTAAACAAGTGTGATTTAACTGTACTTCTGTCTCGGCCTGATTTCATAATTTCTGACAGTCTGCTTTTAACATTTGACTTTGCAATGAATGGACTTTACTGAACAAAAAAAACACATACACTGTTAGAAATTTGTTCGTTCGAGAAAAATTTCCTACCCTGCCCCTTCAAATTTTCTTGTCACTGCGGTTGATAATGAACGCCGATTTGACCCCACTAATGCTTAGACAAAAGCGAACAAACTTTCTTCGAGCATTTTTTTCGCAAGAATTTAAATTCTCCTCATCTATGGCCAGCTTTAGAGTTTTTATATCTCTTAAGGTGTCATCAGTTCACTTGCTTGGTGTGCACACCTGCTGTGACCAATGTAAGGGGGTTCTCATGCCCCTTGCTAAATGGGCAGGGGCACCTTAAACTTTAAGGAGGACAGGAGTATGGGATTATGGGAGTATGGGATTATGTCAAGGAGATCTTGCATTGAGAATCTAAGATTGATTACATCTGTAAGTATAGGTTCCACTTAAGACGCTAACATTATTTTTTGGGTGGCTCAAGGCATTATGGGGTTCAGGGTAAAGCTTAAAGGAGAAGTAGGGCCAAAGGTTTTTTGGCCCTACTTCTCCTATGGAACACAGGAGAAGCCACTTCTTACTCCTGTGACCCGTTTTTATTAGCTGGTCCAGGCTCTGGAAACATCCCAGATGTCGGGGTCCACCTAGATGCCTGGACTGGCAACTGGCTCAGCCTCTCAGTGAGCCGCTAAGAGCCTGAGCTAGCTGCTCCTGTCCCCTCCACAGCCCAGCGCTCCAGTAAGCGCTGGAGGGGCAGAGAAGAGAGCCAGAGACGGACAGTCAAGAGCTCTCTGCTCACTGAAGACTGACAACAGATCATTCAGCGGTCTTTGATCGCTCAGGTCTCAGTCTTAGGAGCAGCGGGGGGGGCAGATGCAGCATTGGACCGATGATGTATCTACCCAGGTGAGTACCAGTAATTATTATATATATATTTTTTAAGAAACCCGTACTTCTCTTTTAAAGGGTTAATTCTCCATTTCAGGAAAAACAAAAAAAGTGAACTAACACCCTACATCCCCTTCCTTGGTCCCCGTACTTACCTCCATGGAAGATTAGCTGTCAGTCCCCAGACAGCCAGTGTAAGATTTGAAATTCTCGCTATTCTCCCTCTACTTTCTGCAGCACTTCCAGGACAGATCAGAGCGATTCTCTGTGCCAGTGCTGACCAACCAAAATTGCTCTGATCTATCCTTGAAGCCCTGCAAAAAGAGGAGCATGGATTTCAAATCCCGGGATTGCTACACTGGCTGCATTGGCACCGACAGTTAATCACCCACGGAGGTAAGTACAGTGGGGACTGCAGGGGTGGGGTGGGTGTAAAGCGTTCGTTCACCTTTTCATTTTTCTGGAAAGATGAATTTGCACTTCTAGTCAATCAAAAGAGGGGGGAAAAAAAAAGAAAAGCAGATAATACTCACTGTAAGTGTTTGATGGTTATATCAGGAAACCCTGTAGCCCTAGAACCTGATGGAGAACGGCAAAGAGCCAAAACGTAGGCGCGGAGCGTGGCTATTCTCTCCAAACGAAACTTGGTCTCTATGAAGTCCAGGTGTGTCCCCACCACTAAAACCACAGAATTTGGTGCTTTTGCCTGGAAAAAAATAGCATAAATAATAATAAATCCATGTGAGCCATCACCAAAGTACAGCTGGGTACAGATTCTAGATAAGATAGCCTGAGGGCTTTGGGAGATAAAATCGTCAATTAAAGCTTCCCATACACTGTTAGACTTTCATTCAAACATTCATATGCAATTCTGAAAAATCTTTTGTCACAGCATTCGATGATGCCACAAAAGAGTCACTGAATTTCATTCCAAAGTTTTTAAAAACATACACCATATTGTCAAAAGTATTGGGACGCCTGCCTTTACATGCACATGAACTTTAATGGAATCCCAGTCTTAGTCCGTAGGGTTTAAACTTTAAGCTCCGGAAGGTTTTTTCCCCTTTCATGACCAGGCCATTTTTTGGCACTGTGTTACTTTAACTGGTAATTGTGCAGTCATGCAATGCTGCAGCTAAACTAAGTTTATATAATTTGGGGGGACTTGTTGACCCCCATATCTCAATGTAAAGAGGACCTGTCGTGCTTATTCATATTACAAGGGATGTTTACATAAAAATTGAAAGTGCCCCTGTTCCCGTGCGCTCGCTCGCAGAAGCGAACACATACGCAAGTCGCGCCCACATATGTAAACGGCATTCAAAACACACATGTGAGGTATCGCCGCGAACATTAGGGCGAGAGCAATAATTCTAGCACTAGACCTCCTCTGTAACTCAAAACATGTAACCTGTAAAAAAAAAATTTAAAGCGTCTCCTATGGGGATTTTTAACTACCGAAGTTTGGCGCCATTCCACGAGCGTGCGCAATTTTGAAGCGTGACAGATTAGGTATCTATTCACTCAACGTAACATTATCTTTCACATTATACAAAAAAATTTGGATAACTTTACTGTTGTTTTTTTTTTTTAAATGCATGAAACTTTTTAATTTTTAGAAAAAACGTGTTTGAGAAATTGCTGCGCAAATACCGTGCGAGATAAAAAGTTGCAACGACCGCCATCTTATTCTCTAGGGTCTCTGCTAAAAAAAAAAAAAAAACATATATAAAAGGTTTGGGGGTTCTGTGTAATTTTCTAGCAAAAAAATTATGATTTTTACATGTAGGAGAGAAATGTCAGAATTGGCCTGGTAGGCATGTGGTTAAAACGGAGCGCCACCGAAAAATTTTTTTTTAAAAGTCAGCAGCTACAAATACTGCAGCTGCTGACTTTTAAAACATGGACACTTACCTGTCCAGGGCGCCCGCGATGTCGGCACCCGAGGCCGAAGCGTCTCTCCGTCCTCGGGTGCTGCCGCCTCCATCTTCGGTAAGGGAATCAGGAAGTGAAGCCGTGCGGCTTCACTTCCCGGTTCCCTACTGCGCATGCGCGAGTCGCGCAGCGCAATACGGATGGTCCCGGCTGCCTCTGGGACCCGTGTGTTTCCCAGCAGGCAGCGGGGAGGGAGCAGGAAGTGGCGTAAATAACCGCAGATTCTGCGGCTATCTATGCCGGAAGTGGGTACAGATACCTGTAATATACAGGTATCTGTACCCCCCTCCCCCCTGAAAGGTGCCAACTGTGTCACCGGAGGGGGGGAGGAATCTGATGAGTGGTAGTTCCACTTTTGGGTGGAACTCCACTTTAATGAGCAAAATTGAGAGCCCCCCCCCCCCGAAATCCTTCACCAAAATGACTCTATTCATCCCTACTTGTATAATATTATCATCATAATCAACATAAAGGGGGCAGAACACATGTATGCCACATTCAGTAGAATATCGTCTTACCTCGATATTGAGAAGCCAGTACTGGAGATTGGACACCGCCTCCTCCCCCAGGGCCAGGTTCCACACCACGATGTACAAGGCCTTGTCTGTAAGGAAGCACTGGTTCACTGCAGCCACTGTTGCGGAGCCTCCCATGTCCCATACATGGAACTGCACGGAATCGACCTACTTAAGCAACACAGGACAGTGCAGAATGGAACAGTGAGTGGAACGCTAAATCACTGCAGATCGATTGCACAAAAAAAAGATTTCGTATGTAGCAGAAAATGAGTCAATTTTTGTAGCATCATTTCCAACATTTTACAATAATTTTCAGGCACACGGTGCTGCTGAGGTGCATTTAGGCCAGTCCTTCTCAACTAGGGTTCCCTGGAAGCCTAGGGTTCCTCCAGAGACTACAAAACAAAAAAGAGAGGAGCGCACCAACCTAGCACATTTTCATTATACCCTACTTATACCGTTAAAAAGAAAAGCAAATAGTATACTCACAAACTATTTTTCAGTAGATAAGCATATCAAAAGACCAAGAGCCAACTATCTCCAGATCAACTATGCATGTCCAATAACACAGAAAGGACCCTTTTGCATCGTTCTGTATATAATTGTATTGCACACTGCCCTCACTGTGCACACGGCACTAATAATGTTGTTTTCATTACATGTTTACATTCTTTCGAGTCCTGATTAGAATTAGCCTGCCTATGTTACGCCCCTTGGTACCATAAACGTACAATTGTAATATTAATGTGATACCTACGTAATCATGTGTATAAAAACCTTCAATTGCGTCATAATAAAGCAGAACTGTTATGTGGAAAGATGCGGAGTGTATCTTTGGTGTCTGTTCTCCACTGCAGTAGTTATTATTAATTTGGAACCGCTAATCAATATGAGGATAGGAGTTGCTTATCTATAAATTTCCATGTCACATCCGATATGACCAAAGCGTTTCGAGGGATAACCCCTCTTCTTCAGGTCCCCCTCAAAACGCGTAAGCCATACTGGACATAAAAAGGATCTTCCTGCGTTATAGTCCATGCATAGTTGATTTGGAGACAGTCAGTTCTTGGCTTCTTGACATGCTTATCTACTTAAATTATGAGTATATTTGCTTTTCTTCTTCAATACACAGTGTATTATGGTAATGTGCTAGCTTGGTGCACCCTCTTTGTTGTTTTGTAGTGCTGTGAATGAAGGGATTCCCATAGTCTCAGGAGGGCTGCAGCGCTGTAACCACAAACTGAAAGAGTGGAAAGCCTGCTAGATCCTTAGCACCACATTCGAGTGCAGGAGATATTATTGTGTGTATAAAGTTCTTCCAGAAGCCGATAGGGGTTCCCTGAACATCGAGCAGTTTTTGCCTCTCAGATAAGTAACCGCTGACAACAACAATCTTTTCAGCTATCTGGAGGGGAGATTATTCCAATGACTACAAATATTAGGAGCTTTCTTTCCACTGACCAACTCATTAATGTACCCTAGCAATTGTTAGCAGGGGTTTCTGAGACCAGAAAGTTATTTCAAGGGTTCCTCCATGTAAAAACTTGTTGTACCTTACATAATGTATATCCAGTGAAGTGACTGGCCTCGGGTGACACCCAGACATGAAACAAATCCTCATACATAAGTTGTACCTGTTTGTCTGCAGCTTTCTCTTCTCTGCAGCCATCCAAACTACAGAATTTATACAGCTTGTCCAAGCTTTTAGAAAGCATGGGTGGCGGGGAGCTGAAGTTACACTCTGCAGAGCTCAGTGAATGCCGATTGGAGGGAAGGGACACAACCCAATTCACACATCACACAGGAAAAGAGCTGAGGATGTCAATCACAGGTTGTGTGCTGGAGCTTTCTCCCCTGTCACCTTTTTACTGTATCTCTTGGTGTCAGGAAAACTTGTCATAAGTGACTCATGCAGATAGCAGAGGACAGAGGCATCAGGAAGAAATGATACTTAGTGTCCTAGATTGAGAAAAGTATACACTATAGAGTGGTATGTTTTGTTAATTTTTCATGTCTGAAGTTTACAACCATATTAACCACTTGCTGACCGTTCTATAGCATGTTTTGCATATATGTATATATACCTGATCTTGCACTTCCGCCTGCAGGGGGCGCGCTCGCTGCCAGCGAGCCTGTTCTGCTGTGATTATTCACAGCAGAAGCCGATCTGCGAGTGCTGGGCACTGTACGTCCTCCGGCACCCCGCCGATCGTACCACACAGAACGGGATCTGCTTATGTAAACGAGGCAGATCTCCGTTCTGACAGGGGGGAAGGAAGGGATGAATTCTGTGTTGCTGCAAAACAGGGAAAAAAATTCCATCTCTTCCCCCTAGTAAAAGCAGCCCATACAGTACACAAAAACACTGGCTAGGCACACAGTTAACCCTTTGATCACCCAAGATGTTTAACCTCTTCCCAGCCAGTGTCATTAGTACAGTGACCGTGCATATTTTTAGCACTGATTACTGTATTAGTGTCATTGGTTCCCGTAAAGTGTCAAAAGTGTTAGTGTCCGATTTTTCTGCCGCAATATCGCAGTCCCGCTATAAGTCGCTGATCACCGCCATTACCAGTATAGAAAAAAATTCCATAAATATATACCATGATTTGTAGACACTATAACGTTCACGTAAACCAATCAATATACGCTTACTGGGATATGTAGCAGAATACATATTGGCCTAAATAGATGAAGAAATTTGATTTTTTTTCTATTTTTTTATTGGATTTGTTTTATAGCAGAAAGTAAAAAATATTTTTTTTTTTTTGTTTGTGTTTTTTTTTTTTCAAAATTGTCAGTATTTTTTTGTTTATAGCACAAAAAGTAGAAAAACACCTCCCTAGGACACACTTAACCCCTTGATTGCCCTCTAGTGTTTAACCCCTTCCCTGCCAGTGTCATTTACACAGCAATCAATGCATTTTTATAGCACTGATCGCTGTATAAATGTGAATGGTCCCAAAATGGTGTCAAAAGTGTCCGATGTGTCCGCCATAAGGTCGCAGTCACGATCGCCACCGTTACTAATAATAAAAAAAAATTAATAATAAAAATGCCATAAATCTGTCCCCTATTTTGTAGACGCTATAACTTTTGCGCAAACCAATCAATATGCGCTTATTGCGATTTTTTTTTACCAAAAATATGTAGAAGAATATATAAACTGAGAAAGAAATTCGTTTTTTTATATATTTTTTTGGGGGACATTATAGCAAAAAGTAAAAAATACTGCCGGATCGCAAAAAATGTCCTGGTCAGGAAGGAGGTCGAGTGGGTAAAGAGCTTGAGAAAGGCGCTGATCTAGGCTAATCACATGCAATACCTGGAGGGCACCAGGGGCTATATACTCATTTATGTTTACTGCACTGGAATGATTTTTTTCAGCGCTGCTCAGTGGGAAATATGGGTTACTGAACATCACTAATAAAGCACACACCACTCTAACAAGTCTAAATATTCTAATCTCAGAATATGAGCATCCCAAAGCGTCCTGCATTCCCAGTTTTACCTTTTAATGTAGCTGAAAGCAAACATTTTTAGGACTACTTTAATGAAAAGTTTGAAATGGATGTCAGATGTTCAATTTTGTACACAACATCTCTCATACATACCCCGTTTCCCCGAAAATAAGACCTAGCGTGATTGTCAGTGATGGCTGCAATATAAGCCCTACCCCCTTTCCCCGAAAATAAGTCCTACCCTGAAAACAAGACCTACAAGGACTTTAACTAGGGCTTATTTGGGGGGTAGGGCTTATATTGCAGCCATCACCGACAATCACGCTAGGTCTTATTTTCAGGGGAAACAGGGTAGTAGTCAACACCAAGAAACAAAAAAAAATGGGTCCTTCCACAGGGGGGCGCTCTGCTCGGAGTCACATTTAGGTCCAGAAAAAAACGAAAAAGGACTGCAGACCTGGACGGACTCGGAGGAAGGCAGATCTAAAAACGGATGCAAGTGTGTTTACACCCTCCTCACCAAAGAGCTGCATGGAGCTTCCAATCAGGTCCACCTGAAAAACTGAAAGGCGAACGTGATCGAAAAGTCCGTGTAAAAGGGACCTTAGAAAAGGTACAAATAATGTAAACCAATTTATTTATACTGTTAAAATTGTATTCTATTAGCATACATCTATTACGATTTTTCAATACACTATTTGTACAGTATTCATCCACATCTCTGCCTATAACCCATCAATCATATCCTTTTTCTATCCCAACAAAAGAATACAATAATGCATATTCATAGGAATCAACATATGATGGGGAGGCTGTATACATTCTCAATGCATTTTGTGAACAAACTGCCTTCTTCAGGAGTGAGGTGTGTATATTACACATAATATATAAAACAAGATATGGTTACATTTTAAATATCTTTGTATTAGTTATGTACTAAACATACCCACCTCACTCCTGAAGAAGTGAATTCACGAAACACGTTGAGAATGTGTACAGCCCCCCGTCATAAGCTGATATCTATGAATATGCATTATTGTGCCCTACTGACACCATCCCCTGCTCTTCTGATACCGTTCACTGTCCTACTGACACCATCCTCTGCTCTTCTGATAGCATTCACTGTCCTACGAACACCATCCTCTGCCCTACTGACACTGTCCACTGCCTTACTGACACAGTCCACTGCCTTACTGACACAGTCCACTGCCTTACTGACACAGTCCACTGCCTTACTGACACAGTCCACTGCCTTACTGACACCGTCCACTGCCTTACTGACACCGTCCACTGCCTTACTGACACCGTCCACTGCCTTACTGACACCGTCCCCTGCTCTTATGATACCGTTCACTGTCCTACGGACACCATCCTCTGCCCTACTGACACTGTCCACACACTGTGCACTGCCCTACTGATACTGTCCACTGCCTTACTGACACCATCCTCTGCCTTACTGACACAATTCACTGCCCTACTGACACCATCCCCTGCTCTTCTGATACCGTTCACTGTCCTACTGACACTGTCCACACACTGTGCACTGCCCTACTGACACCATCCTCTGCCCTACTGACTCCAACCTCTGCCCTAATGACACCAACCTCTGCCCTAATGACTCCAACCTCTGCCCTACTGACTCCAACCTCTGCCCTACTGACTCCAACCTCTGCCCTACTGACTCCAACCTCTGCCCTACTGACTCCAACCTCTGCCCTACTGACTCCAACCTCTGCCCTACTGACTCCAACCTCTGCCCTACTGACTCCAACCTCTGCCCTACTGACTCCAACCTCTGCCCTACTGACACCAACCTCTGCCCTACTGACACTGTCCACATACTGTGCACTGCCCTATTGACACTGTCCACTGCCTTACTAACACCATCCTCTGCCTTACTGACACAGTACACTGCCCTACTGACACCAACCTCTGCCCTACTGACACCGTCCACACACTGTCCACTGCCCTACTGACACCGTCCACTGCCCTACTGACACTGTCCACTGCCCACACACTGTCCACTGCCCTACTGACACTGTCCATCACCCTACTGACACCCCCACTGCCCTACTGACACCAATCTCTGCCCTACTGACACCAATCTCTGCCCTACTGCCTGACAATGTCCACCTTTAGGCTGGGCTCACATTATGTGCTGGGTGGGGCACAGTAGGGGGTCCGATGTGTCCCCATTCACCGTTTCAGGTCCGAATAATTGCCTGAACTCGGACCTGAAACAGAGCCAACGACGCACAGAACCCTTCTGCTGTGTGCTCCGCGATCCCCCCCGGACCTGTGTGAACCGACTTCATTGGGAGCCGGTCACACTCTCCTGTCATGCGAATTGGATGCGGGGAGATCTGCATCCAATTCGCATAAGTGTAAACCCAGCCTAAAGATAGGCCAAGCTCATATTTTTTTACAGTCACACTTTTTTTTAATCTAAGCATGTTTTATTGGTACAAGAATGCTTTTGTTTTATTTAAACATGCCCATTTTAGCTCCTCACACTGTTATATTCGTTTGGTAACAGCCACTGTTCACCGCAAAGCGCTACGCGTGCCGCATTCCTTGGGGCACCCAAAGCTGTCCTAGGTCTTTAACAACCCTACAGTGTCTATACTAAAAAAATAAAATAAAATTGCTGTGTGCCGCTAAAGTGTTCGCGTTTGGCTTGAAGAAAAGGTGGCAGCCCTAACCACCACTCCGGAGGAAAGCAGCAGCGCTTTATAAGGTGATTTCAAGCCTCACCTTTGCAGCGTATTAGGAGGGGCTCTGCTGCTACAAAAGAAGAGAGACCAGAAGGGGGTCTTTAATAATTCACTTCTTCTTTCTCCGGCGGCGTGCTTCAATACGGACCTGAGCTGCAGGTAGAGTCTGTAGGATCCAGAGCATTGCACCCACAGTCCACTGATTACCGCTGCCATGCTTTGCAGGCTCAAACCCAAAAAATAATAATATGCAGGTTGTTGCTTTGTGCAAAACGGGTACATTTTTATTAATTCTGAAAAAGGCGGAATGCTCCTTTAAGCAAAGCCTTTTTTTCTACATTTGTGTCGTTTTTTTTACTAAAAATGAATTCAGATGCAACAAGGACTTATAACTGGTTGCTATAAAGTACCACGCTTGCTTTTTCACTTGTCTATTGTATTTTATACGACCATCTAATAGCAATAGTCCGAATGCCCTTATGTTTTTCAGGCAGCCAGGCTTCCTATTCCTTCAAATTCTAATAGCCATATTAGTGAAACATCCGTCTCAACAAAGAAGCATCTTAATACTTTCTGCTAATTAGTCAAGCAAATTGTTTGCAGTATAATTCTCAGTCTGCTGGAACAATCCTGTAAGCGCGGCCTGTGTGTCGGAAAATCTGGGTCTCTCTCTTCCCTCAGGTGAGAACTGATACACCGCAGGGGTTTGGATGAGCTCCCAGCACTGAGGTCACGCCGCACACAATGCGGTTTCTCGGCTCAAAGCGAGTCTCAGTGCTGCGTTTGGCAGGTGACATTAGGCAAAGTTTTTATACCACTGGAAAAACAGCTCATTAAAAGAGAGTGTGCCGTGTACAAACAGAAGGAGTGATGGCAGATAAGATCCATCAGCCCACTTTACATTTCCGTTACGAGACGCCCGACTTCTATGCTGGCTGTGTATTTCAATGAAATAAACTCCAGATCTTCACCTATAGAAGCAATCTGTGCTGTCGCTTTTACAATTATCAATATCTGGTTAGCAGTTGACCCTTCCAGGTCCCTTGTCACCAAGTCTACAAATTGGATACTTCTGTCTTAAAACATTTTTAGTAAAGGTTTTCAGAAATGTAATATCACAGGACAACCACATCGACTTGGACAGTTCACGGTCAACGGTGCTTGCCTTTACCAGAATTGTGTACACCAGGGGTAGGCAACCTTGAAGAGGTTGAAATTAACCCCCTACAGTAGTATACTGTGTTATCCATCACATCACCCTCACAGTAGTATCCTCTGTTCCCCTTGACATCACCCCCCCCCACCATTAGTGTCCATTGCCTTCCTTCACATCACTCCCCCCTCCCAGTAGTGTCCTCTATCCCCCTTCACATCACTACCCACCACAGTAGTGTCCTCTGCCCCCCTTTACATCACCCCCCTCCCCCCACAGTAGTATCCTCTGCCCTCCTTTACATCACTCCACCCCATAGTAGTATCCTCTGTCCCCCTTCACATCACCGTCACAGTAGTATCCTCTTTCCACCTTCACATCACTCCACCTCCCCCCCAAACAGTAGTGTCCTCTGTCCCCCTTTACATCACTTCCCCACACAGTAGTGTCCTCTGTCCCCCTTTACATTACTTCCCCACACAGTAGTGTCCTCTGCTCCCCTTCAAATCACCCCCCCACAGTAGTGTCCTTTTCCCCCCTATACATCACTCCACCCCACAGTAGTATCCCCTGTCCCCCTTCACATCTCCCCCCACAATAGTGTCCTCTGCCCCCCTTCACATCACTCCCCCCCACAGTAGTGTCCTCTGCCCCCCTTCACATCACCCCCACAATATTCTCCTCTGCCCCCCTTCACATCACCCCCCCACAGTAGTATCCTCTGTCCACCTTTACATCACCCCCACAATATTCTCCTCTGTCCCCCTTCACATCACCCCCACAATAGTGTCCTCTGCCCCCCTTCACATCACTCCCCCCCCCACAGTAGTGTCCTCTGTCCCGCTTCACATCATTCCCCCCCACAGTAGTGTCCTCTGTCCCCCTTCATATCACTCTCCCCCACAGTAGTGTCCTCTGTCCCCCTTTACATCACTCCCCCTTCACATCACTCCCCCCCACAGTAGCGTCCTCTGTCCCCCTTTACATCACTCCCCCCCGCAGTAGTGTCCTCTGTCCCGCTTCACAACACTTCCCCCCACAGTAGTGTCCTCTGTCCCACTTCACAACACTCCCCCCCACAGTAGTGTCCTCTGTCCCCCTTCACATCACTCCCCCTTCACATCACTCCCCCCCACAGTAGCGTCCTCTGTCCCCCTTTACATCACTCCCCCCCGCAGTAGTGTCCTCTGTCCCGCTTCACAACACTTCCCCCCACAGTAGTGTCCTCTGTCCCACTTCACAACACTCCCCCCCACAGTAGTGTCCTCTGTCCCACTTCACATCACTCCCCCCCACAGTAGCGTCCTCTGTCCCCCTTTACATCACTCCCCCCACAGTAGTGTCCTCTGCCCCCCTTCACATCACTCCCCCCCACAGTAGTGTCCTCTGTCCCGCTTCACATCATCCCCCCCCCACAATAGTGTCCTCTGTCCCCCTTCACATCACTCCTCCCCACAGTAGTGTCCTCTGCCCCCCTTCACATCACTCCCCCCCCATAGTAGTGTCCTCTGTCCCGCTTCACATCACTTCCCCCCACAGTAGTGTCCTCTGTCCCACTTCACAACACTCCCCCCCACAGTAGTGTCCTCTGTCCCACTTCACATCACTCCCCCCCACAGTAGCGTCCTCTGTCCCCCTTTACATCACTCCCCCCACAGTAGTGTCCTCTGCCCCCCTTCACATCACTCCCCCCCACAGTAGTGTCCTCTGTCCCGCTTCACATCATCCCCCCCCCACAATAGTGTCCTCTGTCCCCCCTCACATCACTCCTCCCCACAGTAGTGTCCTCTGCCCCCCTTCACATCACTCCCCCCCCATAGTAGTGTCCTCTGTCCCGCTTCACATCACTCCCCCCCACAGTAGTGTCCTCTGTCCCCCTTCACATCACTCCCCCAACAGTGGTGTCCTCTGACCCCCCTTCACATCACTCCCCCCCACAGTAGTGTCCTCTGTCCCCCTTCACATCACTCCCCCCCACAGTAGCGTCCTCTGTCCCCCTTCACATCACTCCCCCCCCCCCCACAGTAGTGTCCTCTGTCCCCCCCTTCACATCACCCCCTCCCCCACAATGGTGTTCTACTCGTGACTGACGGGTTGCCGACCCCCCCGGTGTACACTAACTGGTACATGCTAGCCCAGAAATGACTGATCTTAGAGCATTCCCCGCCATATACATAACAGAGTGAGATTTAATACTTCTAAATAATTATTTTCCCTGTGAAATAGCCCAAAACAAAAATACTGGATGCTGAATAAAGGATTTCTTTATTGCCCTGACACCACGAGATATCTACAAGTCCTGATCTTGGGATGTCAATTAGACAAATCATAGTCTGTCAACTCCTATTTCCCTTTGTTGATTAATAAAAGGTGGACTGGCTCCCCGAAAGTATCTCTATGAGAAGCTCAGCCAAAGTATACTGTCAAATGGATGTGCAAGCTGGAGAAAGACAGTCGTCTGAGGGTCAGATGTCCTCTCATAAAAATCAGGTCACAGTCTAATGTAACCCGACAGCCCCAAAGACCATTCATGGGTGACAAAACAATCAGACCGCTTAGAAAGCCTTTACCAACTGCTACTGTTTCCCCAGACAAAATGGTGTCAGTTCTGTCCAAATACTTCCCCCTCAAACCTCCACTGGGACAAAAGCACCGCAGAGAATAACAGGAACTGTAAAAAGATATACTTAGATATTCGGATTGTGTGTGCTGGACCATTCACTAATGTCTATAACCCACTTTTTAACTGGTTTTCTACTGGGCCTATTTTGTAATTTTTCACATATATGTCAAAAGCTATTTTTTTTTGCTAGAAAATAACCCAAAACCCCCCAATACAATGATATATTTTCTGACAGCAGAGGCCTTGTAAAATAAAATGGTGGCAAAAGATTTATCAAATCTATATTTTCAGGAAAAAAACACTAAAATTAATTTCAGTGCACATATACACAATACACATTTTTTTTTTTTTGGGGGGGGGGGGGGGGATATGGGGTTGCTTAAAGTAAATTGATACTAAGCAAGTCAAGCCTTAAATTTGCGTGTGCCTGTGAAATTATGAAAATTAGTGTACCCATAATTCTCCGTAAATAATTCTTCAAATGCCTTTTTTAGCTCATCAATTTAGTGGTTTTACAAGCAGGTGGTTTTTTACCTTAATGCATTGTCCCCAGCTCCCTCTTATACTTACCTGAGCCCCATCTCGATCCTACGATGCATGGGAGCAGTGGCTCTCCCAGGTCTCTCCTCGTTGACTCACACAGCAGTGGAAGCTATTGGCTCCTGCTGGTGTCAATCACAGCCAGTGATCAAAATTAATCAAAACACTGTGCTTACTCAATTAGATAGCGGCTCACACAACAAACAAGGAGATTTGTGAAAAGTACAGGTGTAAATAGTGTAGCGCTAGTTAAAATACAAAGATTTTTAAATTGCGAGTAATTGTAGTAATTGTTTGTATACACCAAACAAACGCACATAACTGCATATATCGCAAATAATATCAAATACTCTAATAGGCATCTATTACATAAAAAACATTCTAGAAACAGATGAAAGTCCCATAAAGATGGTAGTGTTGTACCCCACGTGGATAGCTGGTTGAAAAGTGACACAAATATAATGGATCCCCCGCGTGGAAGCAATGCAGGCTTACCGGAACTGTTGGACTCAAAAAAAAAATATGTCCCATGAGTCAGTAATGCTTGTATTGCCAACAGACAATGAAGTGGGGTCTCCCAGCAAAACGATATGGAATCCAGGTTGTGTCTAGGACTCTAGGCAAAGCTCTTCTACACGTAACTTGATCTAGTGGTGGCCCATAAAGGATAAAAAAAGGGCCGCATAGTGTAATAACGTTTTGTAAAAATGAATTTATTTAAAAGTAAAACACTTACATTCTCTGTGTTAAAAAGCGCTTAACACAGAGATTGTAAGGCCCCTTTCACACTGGGGCGGTGGGGGCGTCGGCGGTACCACAGCGCTATTTTTAGCGCTGCTGTACCGTCGTTCTTGCAGCGGTGCGGTTTTAACCCCCGCTGGCGGCCGAAAAAGGGTTAAAATCCCTCGTACAGCGTGGCTATAGCCGCGGTATCGCCGCGCTGTCCCATTGATTTCAATGGGCAGGAGCGGTGAAGGAGCGGTGAATACACCGCTATATACACCGCTCCTTCACCGCTCCAAAAAAGCGGTTTGCAGGACTTTTTTCACCGTCCTGCCTGCGCACTGCTTCAGTGTGAAAGCCCTCGGGCTTTCACACTGAACAAACAGCGGAGGCTGTTTAGGGGCGGTTTGCAGGCGCAATACCGCCTGCAAACCGCCCCAGTGTGAAAGGGGTCTAAGTGTTTTACTTTTAAATGAATTCATTTTTACAAAACGTTATTACACTATGCGGCCCTTTTTTTATCCTTTATGGGCCACCACGAGATCAAGTTACGTGTAGAAGAGCTTTGCCTAGAGTCCTAGACACAACCTGGATTCCATATCGTTTAGCTGGGAGACCCCACTTCATTGTCTGTTGGCAATACAAGCATTACTGACTCATGGGACATATGTTTTTATGAGTCCAACAGTTCCGGTAAGCCTGCATTGCTTCCACGCGGGGGATCCATTATATTTGTGTCACTTTTCAACCAGCTATCCACGTGGTGTACAACACTACCATCTTTATGGGACTTTCATCTGTTTCTAGAATCTCTTTTATGTAATAGATGCCTATTAGAGTATTTTATATTATTTGCGATATATGCAGTTATGTGCGTTTGTTTGGTGTATACATTACTCGCAATTTAAAAATCACAGCCAGTGAGCCAAAGGAGAGAGAGCAGGGGCCGAGCCGCACTCTGTGTGTGAATGGATAATGTCCATTCAGAGGAGCACGGCTTTAGAACGAGCCTGCTTCAGTGCCCCCATAGCAAAAGGCTTGCTACTGGGGGCACTTGGCAGGGGGAAAGAGCCAGGACCGCCGGTGGGGGGGGGGGGGGGGGGGATTCAAAAAGAAGAAGTTTGAGGCTGCTCTGTGCAAAACCATTACACAGAACAGGTAAGGATAACATGTTTGTTACATTTTTTTTTTTTAACTGCAAAGCTTTGGAATGACTTAAACTGTTAATGTTGGCTCTAAAATTACTCTCATTCCAACATTTGCCGTGATACCTAACACGTGGTGTAAAAACCTATTAAGTTCAGGTATGTGTGCTGGGCAAGGGGGTTGGTTTTAATTTTATTTATTTATTTACTGACTATCCTCGACAAAAGGTCCTGGCCCCTCCCTCCTGTTGAGTTCCCCCACAGCAAGCAGCTTGCTTTGGGGGCACCCGAGCTGAGCTGCAGACCCGTGTGTTCATTCAGACTGCACGGTTAGGCCCCGTCCTCTCTTCCTCCTCATTGGCTAACTGATGGCAGCGGGAGCCAATGGCTCCTCTGCAGTGTCTCAGCCAATCAGGAGGGAGAGTCCCGGATGGCCGAGACACTCGGGCACATTGCTGGACCGAGATGGGGCCCAGGTAAGTGTTAGGGCAGTGATGGCGAACCTTGGCACCCCAGATGTTTTGGAACTACATTTCCCATGATGCTTATCTACACTGCAGAGTGCATGAGCATCATGGGAAATGTAGTTCCAAAACAACTGAGGTGCCAAGGTTCGTCATCACTGTGTTAGGGGGTGCTGGGGGGGCTGCTGAACACAGAAGGTTTTTTTTCATCTTAATGCATACCCCTTTCAGTGTGATTTGATTCTTGTGCTTCTGTCTTATGGTTCAGTGGTAATCTTCCACCTCTGATGCCCACCCCCTGCCAGCCTAATCTTCTGATGTAGCGGGAGTAAATAGAACCAAAGAGCTATCACAGACCCTAATCAAGTCTATGAATAAAACATGATCTATGTAGTGGAAAAAATGTATACTTTATTCAATCTTGTAAAGTTAAAAACATGGCAAACATCCAAGGAACAGGCTGGTTAACACATTTCACGTACAAAGCACTTAGGCTACTTTCACACTGAGACGCTGTACAGGCGTTTTAGCGCTAAAAATAGCGCCTGCAAAGCGCCTCTCCTGTCACTCCAGTCCGAAAGCCCAAGTGCTTAGACACAGGAGCGGGGCGCTTGCAGGACGTTAAAAAAAAAGTCCTGCAAGCAGCATCTTTGGAGCAATTTAGAAGCGGTGTATACACCTCTCCTAAAGTGCCCCTGCCCATTGAAATCAATGGGCAGCGCCGCCGAAGCGCCTGCAAAGCGCTTCGGCAGCGGAGCTTTGCAGGCGCTATTAACCTCCTTTTGGAATATTTTTCATATATTTTTTGTAGATATGCATTCTGCATTTGCTTCTGAAGAAGTGGAACTATATCCAAGAAACGTGTCAAGATTTTAATGCAGTTTTATTAATTATGCGTTTATATTATATCTCACATATGGATTTTATCCACCGTGTGCAACAATGAAATTTTGATTTTTTATTGTTGTCAACCATATATACATATGGGCTCGTCATATCTGTAATGTATTATGTTTTACGTGCAATTGATGAATAAACTTATGTAATGTTAGCTATTAATTTTCATTTGTGTAAACACACATCTCATTCAAAGTCCCAACCCTTCCCCCCTTTTTTCATCAGTTAACAGGGGTGGAGCCGTATGCTCGGTTTTGACCATATGCCTCATTCAAAGTCCCAAACCAATCTCCTTTTTATATACTATTTTTAGCCCTGAAAAACGCCTCAGTGTGAAAGGGGTCTAAAAGGCAAGTCAAGACTGTTGTGCTTAAAGTGGAGTTCCACCCACTTTTACAACTCTTCAGCATCCCTCACTAAACTGTGCACTGTAAACGAATTGGGTACTTTAAAAAAACTTTTCTCGGCACCTACTGTAGATCTGCTGTATTCATTTTTCACTTCCTCCTCCCTGGCCGTGGCCCATCGCATCATTTCCTGTTTGCAATGCCTTCTGGGAAGGGGCGGCAACTTCCTCTGACACTGCCGTTGCTATGGAAACCTGACCTGAAACCTATTACACTGCTTGTGCTGCACTGAGCATGTGCGAGATCTGCAAGGATGAGATCCAGGAAGAAATACAGTCTGGCTTCAGATGCCCACACTTAAGATGGCCACGGCCTGCTGTAAGTTTATAAAATAACAAACTACTGCTATAAACTAACAAAACAGACCAGAACACAACTTTAATTCGTACTTTTTTTAATGCAATCCCAAGGGGGCTAACAAGCTACCTGTGTGATAAATGTACAAGTTTAACAGCGCTAGTGGAATATAAGTGCTGACATATAATAAATATAAAAAAAAAAAAAAACACACTCCCCTCTTGTGACCCCACTCACCAGAGCTTACGGACCCAGAAGACTTCTGGGTCCATAAGCTCTGGTGAGTGGGGTCACAAGAGGGGAGTCTGCTTTTTTTTTTTACTTTTTTTTTATTGTGTTCTCTGAGACTCCTTTCTACCTGGATGATTGCCATTGGAAGCACTTGGCACTTCACCTTATTATATCACTTTAATGTGTTTATGTTTATATTCATTATATGTCAGCACTTATATTCCACTAGCGCTGTTAAACTTGTACATTTATTTTTTTTAAGGTTTTAGTACCTTTGTAACATCTGCTGTGGTCCTTATATTCTGTTTGCACTTTTTCATTAATTTCTCACTTATTTTATTATTCCACCAGCACGAGTTTTAGTTTGTATTGTATACCTGTGTGATAGTATTGGCAAGTGAAAGGTTCTCTTTATACAATGCTGTATTTAGACCTCTAAATTCTACCCTGCCCTCCGCTCTATCCAATCAAACACAGGGCTGTAAAAGTCACCCGGATCACTTTTACACGAAAGCCGGGAGGTTACTGGGAAAAAAAAAAAACTATAACAAGCTTGCGCCATGATCTTGTTTTAACCCCTTAAATGCCAGGACATTTATAAACATACCTTGGTGGACCAAGGGGTTAAAAAAAAGTAAAACCATGTCAGGTATAAAAAGAGTTAGAACTAATACAAATGGGCGGCACAGTGGTGTAGTGGGTAGCACTCTCGCCTAGCAGTAAGAAGGGTCGCTGGTTCAAATCCTAACCATGACACTACCTGCCTGGAGTTTGCATGTTCTCCCTGTGCCTGCGTGGGTTTCCTCCGGGTCCTCCGGTTTCCTCCCACACTCCAAAGACATGCTGGTAGGTTAATTGGATCCTGTCTAAATTGTCCCCTAGTATGTATGAATGTGAGTTAGGGACCTTAGGTTGTAAGCTCCTTGAGGGTAGGGACTGATGTGAATGTACAATGTATATGTAAAGCGCTGCGTAAATTGACGGCGCTATATAAGTACCTGAAATAAATAAATAAATAAATACAAATGATAGAAAGATAAGAAGAATGTGGACCACAAGGGTCAAAAAAAAAAGTTCCAAATTTTGGATTAATATGAACATATTGCCAACAAAACGTGAGGTCTGTAAAAGTTTGAACATGAACATAGCTGTCATTTTGCCCGCACTACTCTACAATTTTACCTCTTTATTAGCAACAAGTTTGCCCTTTAAATGCCACGAGTCGTGTAGGGGAATAAATGGCGCGGTGAATCCCTTCATCTCTGACAGGAGGATTCCGCTCGTTTCAGGACCCCTGTGGTTTTCAATCCTTTTATCACAGGAAAGCCAGAAAATATCGATTTAATGCCGTGTTATCAGTGAAAGCAGTTTTTCCCTATCTCTGCTGCCCTTTTTTCTCTTTAATAAGCTGGAAAATGTTTGCATGTTGGGTAGATTCAACACAAAAGGATTTCCTGACTTTGATAAATGTACCCCATTATATCTGTCACCTGTGTCTTGGTCCTGGCTGTTTGACATCCATTCACCATTTATTTGTTAAACTTTAAAGACAAAGTTTTGTCCTCAGAATTAAAAGATAATGGTGTTTAAAAACTCCCTATTCTTGAGGAAAAAATAATGTCATTTCCCAGGAAGCGATTGCATATATGTGGCTTCATGGAAGTGGACCTTTTTTCTGTGGGGCCGCCATCGACACCGATCAGCCATAACGTTATAACCACCCACTTAATATTCAGCAGGCCCCTCTTTTGCTGCCAAAGCCGCCCTGACCCATCAAGGCATGGACTCCACTAGACCCAAGCATCACACAGCCTCCGCCGGATTGCCTTCCTCTAATAGTGCATCCCGGTGCCATCTCATCCCCAGGTTATATAGTTACATAGTAGGTGAGGTTGAAAAAAAGACACAAGTCCAACCTATGTGTGTGATTATATGTCAGTATTGTATATCCCTGTATGTTGTGGTCATTCAGGTGCTTATCTAATAGTTTTTTGAAACTATCGATGCTCCCCGCTGAGACCACCGCCTGTGGAAGGGAATTCCACATCCTTGCCCCTCTTACAGTAAAGAACCCTCTACGTAGTTTATGGTTAAACCTCTTTTCTTCTAATTTTAATGAGTGGCCACGAGTCTTGTTAAACTCCCTTCCGCAAAAAAAGTTTTATCCCTATTGTGGGGTCACCAGTCCGGTATTTGTATATTGAAATCATATCCCCTCTCAAGCGTCTCTTCTCCAGAGAATAAGTTCAGTGCTCGCAACCTTTCCTCATAACTAAGATCCTCCAGACCCTTTATTAGCTTTGTTGCCCTTCTTTGTACTCGCTCCATTTCCAGTACATCCTTCCTGAGGACTGGTGCCCAGAACTGGACAGCATACTCCAGGTGCGGCCGGACCAGAGTCTTGTAGAGCGGGAGAATTATCGTTTTATCTCTGGAGTTGATCCCTTTTCAATACCAATATTCTGTTTGCTTTGTTAGCAGCAGTATTGCATGTCATTGCTGAGTCTGTCATCTACTAGGACCCCCAGGTCCTTTTCCATCCTAGATTCCCCCAGAGGTTCTCCCCCCAGTCTATAGATTGCATTCATATTTTTGCCACCCAAATGCATTATTTTACGTTTTTCTACATTGAACCTCATTTGCCATGTAGTTGCCCATCACATTAATTTGTTCAGATCTTCTTGCAAGATTTTCACATCCTGCGGAGAAGTTTTTGCCCTGCTTAGCTTAGTATCGTCCGCAAATACAGAGATTGAACTGTTTAACCCTCCAGGTTGTTTATGAATAAATTAAATAGGATTGGTCCCAGCACAGAACCCTGGGGGACCCCACTACCCACCCCTGACCATTCCGAATACTCTCCATTTATCACCACCCTCTGAACTCGCCCTTGTAGCCAGTTTTCAATCAATGTACTCACCCTATGGTCCATGCCAACAGACCTTATTTTGTACAGTAAACGTTTATGGGGAACTGTGTCAAATGCTTTTGCAAAATCCAGATACACCACGTCTACGGGCCTTCCTTTATCTAGATGGCAACTCACCTCCTCATAGAAGGTTAATAGATTGGTTTGGCAAAAACGATTCTTCATGAATCCATGCTGATTACTGCTAATGATACCGTTTTCATTACTAAAATCCTGTATATAGTCCCTTATCATCCCCGCCAAGAGTTTACATACTATTGATGTTAGGCTAACTGGTCGGTAATTCACAGGAATGTATTTTGGACCCTTTTTAAATATTGGTGCAATCCACTGGTACCATTCCAGTCAGTAGACTGTCAGTAAAAATTAGGAACAATGGTCTGACAATTAGTTGACTGAGTTCCCTAAATACCCTTGGGTGCAAGCTATCTGGTCCCGGTGATTTATTAATGTTAAGTTTCCCAAGTCTAGTGCTAATTCTGTCCTCTGTTAGCCATGAGGGTGCTTCCTGTGACGTGTCATGAGGATAAACACTGCAGTTTTGGTTACTGAAGCCCCCCAATTCGCTTGTGAAGACTGAGGAGAAGAATAAATTCAATACCTTTGCCATCTCCCCATCCTTTGTAACCAGATGTCCTTCCTCATTCTTTATGGGGCCAATATGGTCTGTCCTCCCTTTTTTACATAAAAAAATTCTTGGGATTTTTTTTCTCTCCTCCGCTACGTGTCTTTCACGTTCTATCTTAGCCGCCCTAATTGCACCCTTACATTTCTTGTTGCATTCTTTATAAAGTCTAAATACTGACGATGATCCCTCAACCTTGTATTTTTTGAAGGCCTTCTCCCTTGCTTTTATATGCATTTTTACATTGGCGTTAAGCCATCCAGGACTTTTGTTCCCTCTTTTAAATTTATTACCCAATGGGATGCATTGGCTAATGCCCTTACTTAATATGCTCTTAAAGCAAACCCATCTCTCCTCCGTATTCTTTGTTCCTAAGATTTTATCACAATTTAAATCTTCTAGCAAGGTTCGTAGTTTAGGGAAGTTGGCTCTTTTGAAGTTCAGTGTCTTTGTATTCCCCTTATGTTTCCTATTTGTGTGATTTAAACTGAAGCCAATTGACCTGTGATCGCTGTTTCCTAAATTTTCCCGTATTCCCACATCCATGATCAGATCCGTATTGTTGGTGATCAGTAGATCTAGAAAGGCTTTATTTCTAGTTGGTGCGTCTACCATCTGACCCATGACCAAGACATTTAGGAACTGGCGAGCCTTAGACGAATGCTTGGTTCCCTCCGCCTAGTCTGTCAGCTCCCGCTATGCTGGTCCCAGGCCCACAGATGGGCAAGTGGAGCCCAGGACACATAGCGCACGGTGGGTGAGGGGTGCTGGGGCGGCATTGGAAGCATTCAGGCAGCAGCCCAGATGTCAGGACGCAATAGCTTGTCGCCATGGCAACCTGGCACCTGGAATTTGTTGAGACCTGGTTTATGATATATTTCTTTATGGATTACATAAGTGTGGTGCAATATAGAACTCAGAATATATGGCTCCTGGCTTTGCACTAAAAGCACACGTGTGGCGCAGATGCCTTCCTTGTTCTAAGTTCAGGACAGTAAATGCAAACAAAACAAAGTTTACATGGACCTGTGTGTATAAAAACTGTCAAAGCATTGGGAAAAGGACCAAAGAAGAGATTATATTTGCAAAGCTGTGTTGTTGTGCCTGGATAACCTAAAATTGCTCACCTGTTTCATTTTGGGTAACTGCAGCAAAATAACCACTCTCAGGGACAAAGCAATCCAATTATAAAAACCTTGCCCAATTACTACTGTTTTCTCTAAAACAAGATAGCACTGGTGTCTGTGGCCAATGTAAACTGGTTGTAAACCTCTGAAATAAAAAATGATTAAATGATATCCTTCTATAGTGTGTACTTGCCTCTATCCAAAGCACTTAGTGTGATTTCTGTCTGATCTGTCCTCCCTCTGCTACCTGCAAGAGTGGTGCCCATACCGAGGAATCCTGGGAGACGCCACCCCCAGCACACTCAGACTTTGTAGAGGGGTGCGTGTCCATTTCCTCCACTCAGGTCTCAGATTACACTCAGCTCTCTGCTATGCTGTGTGCGACATCCGATCCACTCCCCCTGCCTTCTAAAGCTCAGAAATGCTGTATAAATTCTGTATTTTGAATGAATGAGAGGAGAGCGGGCTGCAGATAAACAGGTACAACATATGTAAAATGATTTGTTTCATCTCTGTGTATAACCTAAGGCTAGTCCTCTCACTGGGTATATATAAGGTTTTACAACCACTTTGAAGGTGACTGTTGTGAGGACTGGGCAAGGATCATTCCCGTTGGAGTAAATGAAAGGTGTTGATTACATATACATAACAATATAACACAGAAGATCTCATCATTACCCACAAGTTGGAAAACAGACAGAGGCCTCACCAGCTGTACATTTTTTGCTGAAACATTGGTCTACTTAATGTGAGAGAGCGACCACCCTAGTACTCACCTTTGCCTTAATGCTCACAGGCCTCTGCAGCTCCCAGCGGGTAGTCCGGATTGTACTATCTCCTTGCATTTGCTGGGATACTTTTCCTGTCTGCAAGACCTCAAACAAAGTGGTCTTCCCTTGCCGTGGAGGTCCTACTATGATCATCTTCACAAGTCGACAGCGCTCTGCTTTTCTCAGCTGGGCGCGCAGGTAAGCCAGTATGGTCACTGGTCCTATAGAGAACAAACCACAGAGATGAGCATGTATAAGATGTACAATTGAGTCCATGGTATTGTATCTCCATATGGTTAGCTACTTACCTTCCTTCCGGATCTCTGCAGGCAGGTTTGAGATGTTAAGGTCCTCAAGATCCAACTGCCACAGAGATGAAAGCTGGCCCAGTTCAGGTGGAAGCTCCTTTATACCTGGATTACTAGAAAAAAAGAATACACTGATGTAGATGCTTTACAGAACAACTAAACCAGCAGCACCTAACCTGCTTTGTGAAACGCGATGTCAGGGCTGGGGTCAGCCCTTCCTTTTCTGAGCTGGCCGCTCAGCTGTCTGCTTACTGCCAGCTCCTATCTCTCAACACTTACTCAGCTGTCTGCTAACTGCCAGCTCCTCTCAACACTTACTCAGCTGTTTATGATATCCTGCTCGTCAGCCCTGCCTACTTAAGCCGTCCAGTCTAGAGGTTCTCTACCTTCGCCTTGGTCAACATCACCGAAACGTTCTTCTGCGATTCTGTTCAAGACTTGCTTTGCTGACATGACTTCTGGCTCCAGATCCTGCTTGCTGTTCCACTACATTGATCCCTGACTTCTGGCTTGGCTGACTATCCATTCCGGTTACTGAACTTTGGCTATGTTTTGACTAGGTTTGTTCTTTTTACTTTTATTATTAAACAAGTGTGATTTAACACATTACTGTAAGAGCGGCAAGGATGTGGAATTCTCTTCCACAGGCGGTGGTCTCAGCAGGGAGCATCGATAGTTTCAAGAAACTATTAGATAAGCACCTTAGACCGCAACATACAGGGATATACAATGTAATACTGACATATAATCACACACATAGGTTGGACTTGATGCACTTGTGTCTTTTTTCGATCTCACCTATTATGTAACTATGTGACCCCCTAGACAAAAAGGAGCAGTTAACCCATGTGGCCACAGCCCCACTGCATAGGAAAAAAAAATTGCCCAGAGTTTGTCTTTCACATATGCACCTCCATATCCATCAGATCACCATTCTAGCATATGACTATAACTTACCTCTACTGTCTTTGTATATATACACAATTTTTTTTTGTGCAAAAAGAAACACACACACAGTATAGATGTGATTATTCTAATGACTTACCTCCCCAGATACAGCTCCGTTAAACTCTTCAGCTGGCATACCGAATGTGGAAAGGCGTCGAGCTGGTTATCGTTCAGATAGAGAACTTCTAGAGAATCTCGAAGGAATAGAGGGAACTCCACAGAGCTGCCTGAAATACATAAACTTAAGTCAATAAAAGCAAAACATTTCTCAGGACAGCTATATTAGGCCAAGCACGGCGTATACCCAAATCAGTCCCGGTTCTTGTTCTGTACTTGGTAGAGAAAAAGGGCACCCGTCTTGTTTTACTACCGTCCTCATTTCTACATAAAAAAAAAACAAAAAAAACATATACAATAATAAGAATTACTTTTATAATCACTTTGTCATTTTTCAAAATGTGCTATATAGTCAGCTTTAACTAGAGCATATTGTTTAATCGTTGAGTTAAGAAGCACCTTAAAAGTCCCAGGGGAAAAGGGAATTTATTTCTTTTTTCCCCTATCCCCGTATAGGCTAATTTAGCCTTTGTCTTCACTTTACAGATAATTATGGGATGTGGTGCAGTCAGTTGACTATTTTTGTCCTTCCTAAATTCTAGATCATATTATAGATTAGGAAAACTGAATTTGGTTTCAGGTGTGTATCCCTCAAAGTATGTGTTACTTGTAATGGGTGATCAGGAAATCAATAAAAGAATCATTTAAAAAAATCTTTACTGAATAACTTTACTCCAAAACAGGGGTCTCCAAACTTTCTAAACATTGGGCCGGTTTATTGTCTTTCAGACTTTAGGGGGGCCGGAGAAAGTAGTAAAATGCCCCAGCGTCAGTAGAAGGAGGAATAGTGCCCCATCATTGGTATCAGTGGGAGGAATAGTGGCCCATCATTGGTATCAGTGGGAGGAATAGTGCCCCATCATTGGTATCAGTGGGAGGAATAGTGCCCCATCATTGGTATTAGTAGGAGGAGTAGTGCCCCATCATTGGTATTAGTGGGAGGAATAGTGCCCCATAATTGGTATAAGTTGGAGGAATAGTGCCCCATCATTGGTATTAGTAGGAGGAGTAGTGCCCCATCATTGGTATTAGTGGGAGGAATAGTGGCCCATCATTGGTATCAGTGGGAGGAGTAGTGCCCCATCATTGGCATTAGTAGGAGGAGTAGTGCCCCATCATTGGTATTAGTGGGAGGAATAGTGGCCCATCATTGGTATCAGTGGGAGGAGTAGTGCCCCATCATTGGTGTTAGTGGGAGGAATAGTGCCCCATCATTGGTATAAGTGGGAGGAATAGTGTCCCATCATTGGTATTAGTAGGAGCAATAGTGGTCCATCATTGGTATTAGTGGGAGGAATAGTGCCCCATCATTGGTATCAGTGGGAGGAATAGTGCCCCATCATTGGTATCAGTGGGAGGAGTAGTGCCTCATCATTGGTATTAGTGGGAGGAGTAGTGCCCCATCATTGGAATTAGTAGGAGGAGTAGTGCCCCATCATTGGTATTAGTGGGAGGAATAGTGCCCCATCATTGGTATAAGTGGGAGGAATAGTGCCCCATCATTGGTATTAGCAGGAGGAATAGTGGTCCATCATTGGTATTAATGGGAGGAGCAGTGCCCCATCATTGGTATCAGTGGGAGGAATAGTGCCCCATCATTGGTATTAGTGGGAGGAATAGTGCCCCATCATTGGTATCAGTGGTAGGAATAGTGCCCCATCATTGGTATCAGCGGGAGGAATAGTGCCCCATCATTGATATTAGTGGGGGGGGGGGTAATGCCTAAATTGTTTAGATCAGTGGGAGGAATTACGCCCCAATGCTGGTGTCAGTGGGGGGGGGGGGGGGATATTATCCCGGCATTGGTGTCGTGGAAGGAAAAATGCCCTATTGTTGTTAGTGAGAGGAATGCCTGTTGTCTGCTGTAAATGGGGCACAGGAGTGCAGAACAAACTGCACTCCTGTGATTCAAACGAGCTTTGGCTGTACTTCTCCTTTAAAAAAACAACAACAAAAAAACAAAAAAAACAACACACCTGACATTTACTGCTATGCCACCTTCTAAAACACAATCAACCACAGATCACTTTTCAGAGGGTGGTAAGCATTACCTCTGTTCGAAAGAGTCCTTAAATATGACCAATCACAACTGAATTAATATTTCTCTGGGGGGGGATTTACTAAAATCGGTGCACTCAGAATCTGGTGCAGCTGTGCATAGTAACCAATCAGCTTCTAACCTCAGCTTGTTCAATTAAGCTTTGACAATAAGCCCCCGTTCACATTGGTGTGATTTGACATGCGATTTGACAGGACAAATCGCATGTCAAATCGGCGCCTATTGCCAGCAACAGGAGCGACGCCAACTTTGCAGCACCGCACTGATTTCCAAAAGTAGTTCCTGCACTACTTTTGGCGACTTCGGGGACAATTTCAATAGACATCTGTATAGGAACCCGCACTAAAACCTGGAAGCTGACTGGTTAATATGCACAGCTTGCACCAGATTGTTTGTGCATCAATTTTACTAAATCTCCGCCCTCTGCGTCTTGCGTGCAGTTCCAGTAACACAGCATTGATGATATTTTCTGAGGGTCGCGGTGCTCTGTGTGCAGCAGTAGAAAGCTCACCTCCCCAGCTGGTTCTTGGACAGATCCAAACTCTTGAGAAGCCTGCAAGTCCAGGTGTCAGCGGGTGGCAAGGAGGCCAGCTGGTTCCCAGAAAGCTTCAAATACTGTAAAGCCTAAGAAGAATATGAAGTGGGGTTCATTAATGGATTTCTGCAAGATAACACTTTAGCCGGTGGTTGACATAATTTAATTTTTAACAAGCTGTGGGAAAAAAAAAAAAGAAAGAGTAATGAAGTCTTCATATAAAAACACCAACCTAAAGATCATTGCTGGAAAAACTCTGATCATGAGCGCCACCATGTGGCAAAATGTAAGAATTACAACCCAAGTGAGAACTACGTACAGCAAGACTAGTGAACAATCTGTTACTTCTAGACATGTGCACTGCTGAAAAATCCGTTCGTTTTCATTACATTTGTTTTTTTTTTGTTTGTTTTTGGGGCCATTCTTTATGATCGAAATGCGTTATTTCGAATAAATTCGTAACTTCGGAAACATTTGAATTCGTTATGCTCCATTCGTTTAGATGCGGTATTCGTAAATTCGCAAAATTGATAAATTTGCAAAATTCGTAAACTTGCAAATTTGTAAATTTCGAAAATCCCAAATAATAACTAATAATAACTATTAGATTATATGTATTGGAATTTCCTTTAAAATTTGGCTGTTAGTGAAGGTAACAAATAAGAATTTATCCGAAATAACGAATGCCGTATTTAAATTAATGGAACGTAAGGAATTAATAATAATAATTTTTTTTATTATTAATATTTATTATTATTAATCAGTTCTGTTCTATTCGTTTAGCTACAGCATTCGTTAGATAATTTAATTCGGATAATTTGTAACTTCAAATAAATTCGTATTTGTTACGGTCGCTAACAGCCAAATTTGAAAGGAAATTCCAATACCTATAATTTAATAGTTAGTAATAGTTATTATTATTAGTTTGTTCGTTATTAATTTTGATTTTCATTCTTATTTTAGGATTTTCTTTCTTTGTTATTTTTCCGGATTTTCATTCTTATTTTCGGATTTTCTTTCCTCAGACTTTTCGAATTTACGCATTTACAAATTTTCGGAAAAATTAGTTAAACGGGTTTTTGTTCATTCGAATATTTCCGAATTAACAAATTTGTTGAAAAACGAATTCGGAAGGAAACGAATTGCACATGTCTAGTAACATCTATTATTATAGATACCGATTATTACTATTATTAATGCCTATTAATATTGTTATTATACAGGATTTATATGGCGCCAACAATTTGCACAGCGCTTTACAACATGAGGGCAGACAGTACAATTACAATACAAATGAATACAGGAGCAATCACGGGGCCCTGCTCGTTAGAGCTTACAATCTAGGACAGGCGGGATCATCAGTTCTACAACAGATGTAGAAAGACAGGCAGCCTTGAAAGGCTTGGGTCATACCAAATGTCCTATGATTTACAAAAGAGACAGTCTACCTTTTTTGCCAAAGAAAAGGTAGACTCTCTTCTCTTTGAGCTCAAAGTTTAGTTTTAGTTGTACACCCCAATATATAAGGCTTTGGACATCGCTGTAATTACTCCTAACTGTACAGTATATGTAAAATAATAAGAACTTTAACCAGTTAGATTTACAGCACTGTGCAAAAGTTTCAAGAAGGTGTGAAAAAAATGTAAAATAAGAAAGCTTTCAGAAAATGTAATAATTTATTTTTATCAATTAACAAAATGGAAAGTATATGAACAGACGAGAAATCTAAATCAAATCAATATTTGATGTGACCGCCCTTTGGCTTTAAAACAGCATCAATACTTCTAGGTACACTGCACACAATTTCTGAAGGAACTCGGCAGGTAGGTTGTTCCAAACATCTTGGAGAACTAAGCACAGATCTTCTATGGCTGCCTCAAATCCTTCATGTCATCCCAGATAGACTCCATTACGTTGAGATCAGGGCTCTGTGGGGGGCCAAACCATCACTTTCCAGGACTCCTTGTTCTTCTTTACACTGAAGATAGTGACTTAATGACATTGTCTGTATGTCATTCAATGCCTGAAGGTCATTGTGCTGCTGCAGAATAAATTTGTGGGGCCAATCACACCCCTCCCTGATGGTATGGCATGATGGATAAGTATCTGCCTGTATTTTTCAGCATTGAGGACACCATTGATTCTGACCAAATCTCCATTTGCAGAAATGCAGCCCCAGACTTGCGAAGAACCTCCACCATGCTTCACAGTTGGCTGCAGACGCTCATTATTGTACCGCTCTCCAGCCTTTCACCAATAAACTGCCTCCTGCTACAGCCAAATATTTCACATTTTGACTCATCAGTCCAGAGCTCCTGCTGCCATTATTCTGCACCCCAGTTCCTTTGCTTTCCTGCATAGTTGAGTCGCTTAGCCTCGTTTCCGATATCGAATATGTAAGCATGATGTGCCTTTCATCTGCTGCATTAAGCTTCTCTGGCCAACCACTGTGTCTATGGTCCTCAACATTGCCTGATCAATGGTGTCCTCAATGCTAAGAAATACAGGCCAATGACACGCCTCACTGATGGTATGGCATGATGGAGAAGTATCGGCCTGTATTTCTCAATCTGTGATTGGCCCCAAATCAATTCTGCAGCAGGACAACAACCCCAAACATGCAGCCAATGTCATTAGGAACCATCTTCAGTGTAAAGAAGAAAGAGGAGTCCTGGAAGTGATGGTTTGGCCCCCACAGAGCCCTGATCTCACCATCATGGAGTCTATCTGGGATGAAAAGAGACAGAAGGATTTGAGGCAGCCAACATCCACAGAAGATCTGAGGTTAGTTCTCCAAGATGTTTGGAACAACCTACCTGCCGAGTTCCTTCAGAAACAGTGTGTAAGTCTTCCTAAAAGAATCAATGCTGTTTTGTAGGCAAAGGCCGGTCACACCAAATATTGATATGATTTGGATTTCTCTTCTGATAATTTACTTTCCATTTTGTTAATTGATAAAATGAAACTATCAAAGCAGTAGTAAACCGCCAGAAGAATAAAAAACAATGGGCCCCTCTGAAGGTTTAAGTCATAATGCACTTTATAACAGACTTACCTGTACATGGAGCCCTCTATTGCAGCTCTGTCACTACTCCCCAGGTCTTCACCCGGTCTCCGGGTTCGCAGGCTCCAGCTGTATGAATGGCCGGGGGGGCGCAATGGCGTCACTGGCTGCATGTTGTGTGCAAATCTCCTAAACGGTGCAAGTTCAGGAGATATTCACTGTTCCTACAGGTAAGCCTCATTATAGACTTACCTATAGGTGCAAGTGCAAAAGTGGAGTTTAATTCCACTTTAGCACTCCTTTTTCTGAAAGCATTCTTAATTTACAGCATTTTTCACACCCGCCTAAAACTTTTGCACAACACATACCAGCAGCTTCATAATAAAGAGCATATTGGTCAACATTTGTGTCTTGTGGTCTTCCTGCAGTTAGATGTATTTCAACTGGTTCCTCAAATCTTATCTCACTTGGCCAAATGACCTTCTACTTTTGTTAGTCTGTACCTCAAGTGAGTCTGTAGTCTTAAAGGGCAGCCACCACAAAACAAGTTTTATTTTTCTTCCCTTGGCAAATGTCATTTGTTTAGTATCTTAATTTTTTTTTTTTTTTTTTTTACCTGTGTCTGCATTTTCATTTGTGATTTCATCATCGATTCTAAACTAGAATGTCACTGCACTATGGTAGAATAGAGGTGGTGACAATTTGTCTAATCACATTTCTAATATTTGATTGCTTTTTTTTTTTACCACTTGCTTACTGGGCACTTAAACCCCCCTCCCTGTACCCAAATGAAATTTTTATCATTTTTTTTTACATAAATAGAGCTTTCTTTTGGTGGTATGTAATCACAGCTGGGATTATTTTTTGCTAAATAACAAAAAAAAAAAAATCATGTTTAATAGTTTGTTATAAAATTTTGCATACAGGTAATTTTTCTCCTTCATTGATATGCGCTGATGAGGCGGCACAGATGGGCACTGATAGGCACAGATAAGGCAGCACTGATGGGGACAGATAAGGCGGTACTGATGGGCACAGATGGCCACTGATAAGATGGCACTGATGGGTGGCACTGATGGGTGTTACTGATGGGTACCACTGATGGGTGGCACTGATGGGCACTGGTAGGTGACACTGATGGGTAGCACTGTTGAGGAGGCACTGATTGGTGACATTGATAGGTGGCACTGTGGGCACTGATGAATGGCACTGTGGGCACTGGTAGGTGGTGCTGGTGGGCACTGGTAGGCGGCACTGTTGTGCACTGGGAGGTGGCACTGGCAGGTGGCATAGATGAGCTGGCGGCTGCTCTACTTGATCGGGACCGATGTCGCTCTGACAGCCGCCGCTGATCGGCTTACCTTCCAGTCCTCAGCTAGCTCTATGATAACCCGGCATCGATCGGATACTGGGCTCCCTGATCACACAAGAGAGCCCAGAGAGCCACCAGTGGGCAGCGGGAGGAGGGCACGCCCCCCCTCGTCAACCTATAAATGCAATCCAGTGGCTAATCAGCCTCTAGGATTGCTTTTAGATGAAAGAACATGGCCCGTCGGAAATAAAAAAAATACTGGGGTTAAGGCGTACAGCTGCGGCCATAAAATGTACGTAATTTAATGGCAAGTGGTTATACTATAGTTTAGGGCCACTTTAAAGTGGAACTATCCCATTTGATTGTCAAAAAACAGTTACCTTCCCAGCATTCCATGAAAGCGGACTGTCACATTGGTTGTGCTCTCAACCAAGCTGTCAAGCCATCAAATCGTTGGTGCAGATCAAACAGGGGCTAATATGGCAGCTTCCTTGGCTGAAAAGGATAGGGGGGGGGGGCTTAGTTCTGCTTTAGAGCAGACCTTCAGCCATTTTTATCGACTTTTGATCTATTAAATCTTCTGCCCTTGTTGTTGTTTTAACTTTGGATAGTAAAACATTTTTTTCTGCCAGTAAACACCTTATACAGCCCACTTCCTGTTTCTTGTCTGGTCATTAGCCTAGGCTTATGACATCATGCATAGCTCTCACTCTCGTGAGAGTTTGTCAGGAAGGGAGGGGGTGAGTCATAAGAGGGCCAATGAGAGCTGCAGGGCTGCAGATCTGGAGGTGTGCCTCTGTGTGTCCGTGTAAATCCAGGAAGTGAACAGTCAGCAGCTTCAGCTGCCCACAGTTAAAATGGCTGCAGCCAGACTCAGTGGAGGGAGATTTCTGCAGCATATTTGGCAAGTACAGAATCACAGTGTATATAAAATAATATGCAAAGTGGTTGGAGGGAAGATCCAGAATGGCAAAGATGTTTTTATTACAAATGATGTGAGCAGACTGCAGTTCCTCTTTAAATACAGTCTAATGGATACCAAAAAGCGCTCTTGGCCTTCCTCTACATCAGTGGTTCTCAACCTCAGTCCTCAAGTACCCCCAAACGGGCCATGTTTTGGGAACTTCCCTTAGATAAAATAGCTCTTATCAATACCATGTCATTGATATTGATTTAAAGCAGTTGTGCAAAGTAAAGGAAAACCTGAAAACATGGCCCAATGGGGGTACTTGAGGACTGAGATTGAGAACCACTGATCTACGCAGTTCACAGACATCCTACACCACTCATGCAGCTTTAAAAACAAATGTAAAACATGAGGAATGCATTACTCTGCATGCATTCGTAATTCTGCTTTCCTGCAAGAGTTGTAGAAAATGAACATCTTTCATTTATCTGCCAAACGGAAAGTAACATGGATTCTCTAAGAAATTTCTGATCTGCGTTGTCATAAAATAATTCTTGGATACCTGTAAAAAAACTGGACACTTCCATGGGTGCTCAACCTTTGGTCCCTCCAGCTGTTGCCAAAGTCCCATGAGGCATTGCGAAATTGACATGACTCCCAAAGGCAGAGGCAAGGTGGGACTTATAGTTCTGCAACAGCTGGAGGGCCACAGGTTGAGCACCCATGCAAGTTTACTCCATTATTGACCTCAAGTGAGATGTAAGGATCCAGTCAAATGATTTAGTCACATGTCACTTCAACAACAGGTCAGGTGATACCGCTGGGGAACGTTACCTCCAGCTGGAAAAGGTCCCGGGGAACATCCTTTAGGGCGTTTTCTGAAAAATCCACTTCCAGCAGATGATTCCTCCAGAAGACAGCCAGGTTATCCGGAAGAATTTCAATGCAGTTTTTGGAAGCTTTACAGTGTTTCTGGAACAGAAAGGCAGCATAAAATAATACAAATACCGAAAATATTCCAAAAAAAATAGAAGAGTATTACGGTATAAAATATTTTACATGGCCCATCTACTCCCCTTAACTAAATAAACCTCTTGGTTTTCTTTTGGAATGGTTAAGAAATGGATTGTGGAAAAAATGATTTTCATATACATCGCCCATTGGAGCTAAAAACAAATAAATAAAACTGTATGTAATTAGATAAATGGGTCTAAGAAGAGGAAAAAGGTCTGATCTCACTGGGAAGCAGGATTGTGCGGGACAGAAAGGAAGTTACTAAACTTGACGCAAACTTGTATACGTATTTTTGTATGTAAAGAATAATAATAATAAAAGAAATTGAAAAAAAAAAACAAAAAAAAAAAAAACAATCTTAGTTGATGTTAATTGGTTTCATATGATTGTTAGTTTTTCCTGACACTAAGCAAAATCAATACTTTTTTTCTTTGCTGGGATTGTTGGGTCTCTTGGGAGGTACATATCAACCAGTCCCCTTAGTTTAGTGGAAAAACTTCATGCTAAGTTGAGTTGAGTAGTTCCTCTCATAAGAGGTTCATACATTAGTCTCCTCTAGTTTCTCATGGGAGGACTGTCCTTCAAAGCTGGGTCAAGTAGTTCCCCTCCCGAGGAGTACAAACTTCTACATATAGCATATTATTTATATATATATATAGCTTTTTTTCTCAAACAATAGGTGCTGGAACTCAACCATGACCTCCCAAAACCCCTCCCCCCACACACCCTCCAAATCACATCAAATATGGGTGTGGTCATATTTCACAAACAGTAGAAGGGTCTTAAAGGGGCATTAAATATCAGGATTGCATTACATACAGAGTGCAGAGTTCATGGGAGTCACACACAGAGTGTAGAGCTGTCACTTGTAAACACAGAAACCAGACTTCTGCGTTTACAAGTGATTGTGGTGAGCAGGCACCACAGAGTCTGAGCCAGAGGTGGTGGAACTCAGTTCCACCAAGTTCCCCTTGAAAAAAAGAAAAAAAGCCCTGATATCTATCTATCTATATATATATATATCTATATATATCTATATATATATATATATATATATATATATATCTATATATATATATATATATATATATATATATATATATATATAGATATATATATATATAGATATATATATATATTATTATTATTATTATTATTATTATACGAGATTTATATAGCGCCAACAGTTTACTCAGCGCTTTACAATATATAAGGGGGACAACACAATTACAGTACAGTTCAATATAAAAGGTACAGGAGGGCCCGGCTCGTAGAGCTTACATTCTAAAGGGAGGGGGTGGTGGTACAAAAGGTAATAGCTGCAAAGAATGATTTGATTTGATATATATATACATACAGCCCCCCACTAGTCGCTCTGGTCATCATCATTATCAGTGCTGGAAGTGTACAGTGACTGTGCTTTTAATTATCATCAGCCAGCAGGCCTTTCAGACATAGGCATGCACAGTGGGTGTGCCAGGTGTGCCCTGGCACTCCCTTTCCCCCCAGCTGCTACCGGCAATGTTTCAGTATGGAGGGTGGGGGAAGGGGCTAACAAATGTCATTTACCAGCGCCTTACTTTTCTAAATGAACGCAATCAGTACTCACGGTGTTCATTCATAACAGAAGCATAGTAAACTGTGCGTACTATGCTTCAGTTTGTGAATGAACAGGAAGCCACTCCGCACAGAGCACTTCCCGTTCATTCACTGTCCAGCGCAGCTGAGGCTGCAGAGAAAGGCGTGTGTGTTTGAGCTTTGGGGTGCACACCCTAATGTAATAGGCTGTGCACAACTATGCTTTCAGAAGTGCGCTAAACTTCTTCATCTAGGTATCTATTACAAGAATCATATAACCCGATAATTCCGGCTCTTCTGCAATAAAAGTGTATGTATGAGGAAGAAGTCTCCACATGCTGAGTATAACTTTTTAGAGGCATTTGTACACATATGTTCTATACATTTCACATAACACTTACGAGAGGGCAGGCCCAGGGCTCCGGGAACATTTTCAGTTTATTGCGAGAGACGTTCAGATATCGCAGGGATTTGAAGCAATGGAAGACAGAGCTTGGGAGATCAGAGAGATGGTTATCAGACACATCCAACTCCTGTAACCTCCGCAGACCTATCCAGTTAGCCCCTGGAAAAAATATGTAATAAGATCAAGTTATATAAATAACACACAATCAACACACATACTAGTTTCCAGTAGCAGAATTAAAGCCAAACTTAAAGAGGTTGTAAATCTCCGACCCCCCCTCCCCCCCGCAAGACAAGGACATAATGAGCTAGTATGCACCGCCATACTAGCTCATTATGAAATACTTACCTTAGAATCATGCCCTGCGGTGCCAACTGCAGTCCGCTCCCATGGCCGACATCTTTCACCGGAGTTACTTCCAGGTTCGCGGGCTCCGGCGCTGTGATTGGCCGGAGCCGTGATGACGTCACTCCCAGTGCTGCCAGTCACGGCATGGGCACTGAAGAAACGGCACGAGCGGGCCTTGTCTTCAGTGCGCATGCGCCAGTGACATCGGCAGCAGTGCATATAGTGAATATCTCCTAAACTGTGCAAGTTTAGAAGATATTTACAGTACCTACAGGTAAGCCTACACTAAGGTTTACAGCCACTTATAAAAGGAGAGGCATGGGTTAAAAAAAAAAATAAACACATATGCTTACATCTATGCTGCAGCATTAGTGAGATGCTGCAGCTGTCCCACGTCGGCTCAAAGCCCAAGAACTGAGCGATCACATGACCGTTGATCACTCAGTTCTCTGTCTGCTTGGAGTGGAGAGCAGTGACTGTCAGTGCTTACTGGAGTGACAGGCAGGGGAGGGGGCGGATGCAGCTGGCTGTAACTTTCAGTAGTGCGCTGAGAGCCAGCTGTCAGACAACTGGGTGGATCACGACAATACCCTAGGCTTCATGTACACATAGCCTACTTTGACCGCCAGCTGCAGGAAAATGCAAAACGCGGTCGGCGGTCAAAATGCTCCTATCCTGAATGCGATAATTTCTTCTTCTCGACACATAGGCTTTTATGGAGTTGAGTTTAGGAGCCTGGCAAAAAAAAAAACGCCAAAAGCTCCTAAAGTCAAGTTTAGGAACTGTAGTGTACATGAAGCCTAAAACTGACTCTTGGTAACAGGACAGCAAAAGTACGTGCCCTCCTGTCAGGACCTGGATCTGGACTCAGGACCTCTGCTGTGTCTGGCAGTAACTCTGCTGGACAGCTGCCTGTTAGACAACCTTGCCTTGTACCTTGTTTCTGGTTATAACTTTCCTTTGTTTGTCAGATTATTGTGTTCTCCTCAGTCAATATCCCGCTCTCGTCGCTCCTGCTGCCGTCCATATCTTCACTGCTACTTTTTACCGACCTTTAGCTTTTTCCATGACTACACTGTCGCTTGATCCCTACCTGCAACTACTTGTTACTGACCTTTGCCTTGTTCACTGACTACGCTTCTGCTTGATCCCTACCTGCTATATCTGCTACTGGACCCCGGTTTGCTCACCTCCTGGTGGGGTGACCTGAGGGTCGCGACTGGGAACTAACACGCAGCAAAACTCATCTCCACCATCAGGAGCTCAGGTAAATACTAGCTAGTGCTTAAACTCCACACCTCCAGGGTTTCCTGCCCATGTACTTATCCTGCTGGTCTTTTTACTGCTATAGCTACTGGTCCCCGAGCCTGACCCCTGACCATGACAACTCCTGTTACCCACAAGAGACGCAAGGCCAAAAAAGCTTTGGTCATACTTCTCTTTTATTGCAGCTCTGCATTTGCAACATTTTAAAATAGGATTTTTAAATTGCCAGTAAAATTTCCTTTCTTGGGAGTACAGTAGAGGACACAGAATCCTAAGGGCCATTTCACACGGACGTGTCCATGTATGAGCTCCGCTTTGCTCAGCAGGGGATCGCTCCGTCGATCCCCACTGAGCAGGCAGATGACAGGTCCGTCTCTGCACACTGTGCAGGGACGGACCTGTCAGAGCACCGCTCTCCTCTATGAGGGATCGGATGAAGACGGACCGGAGAGTACGTTTTCATCTGATCCGATCCGCCAGAAGGATGGAAAGGTAGGGTTTCCATCCGTCACACTTTAGCGGATCGGAGCGGGTCGGATGTCAGCGGACATGTCACCGCTGACGTCCGTCGCTCATTAGACCTGTATGGAGCGTCCATTCAGGTCCACCTAAAAAACTGACAGGCGGACCTAAACGGTCCACCCGTGTGAAAGGGGCCTTAGGCAACTTTTATCCTACTAGAATTCAGCATTAATAACATTGTCCAGATCCTCGATACTCAATAACCCTATAATAATTGTTCAATTTTTTTTCCCAAATGATACAGGTAAAGTGGCTGTAAACCTCAGACATGAAATATGTACAAAGCACATCCCTATATAGTGTGTACTTGTCTCAATCCAGAGCACCAAGTGTGATTTCTGTCTGCTGCTCTGTTCCTCTGTGATCTGCATGAGTCACTTCTGACAAGTTTTACTGACGCCAAGAGAGAAATGATGACAGGGGAGACAGCCTGTGATTGATAACCTCAGCTCTGTTCCTCTGCTGTTTGAAGGGGTGGGATGTGTCCCTTCCCTCCAATTAGCTCTCAGAGCTCTTACCACTGAGCTCTGCAGAGTGTAATTTCAGCTCTCCCCTCCCTGTTTTCTGACAGCTCTACAAGCTTTATAAATTCTTGAATTAGAATGGCTGTGGAGAAGAGGTCTCTGCAGATAAACAGGTACAACTCATGTAAGAGGATTTGTTTTATCTCTGTGTATCACCTGAGGCCAGTCACTTCATCGGGTATCTTTAAGGGTTTATAACCACTTTCACTAAAGAATAACTATCATTTTTTAGTTTTGTATCCAGTAGGGAAGGTAGGAGACCTCTCTCAGGGTTAGGGCTTGTGTCAATGGACTTTTGTTTGCTCATACAAGAGAATGTAAATTCAGCTTGAAATCAGATGACATGCAGGTCAGGAGGAGGTAAAATGCATCAGTCACTGAATCCCAGAAACATCTCAAACTGATGCCATTGACATAAGTCCAAAGCCCATTGACACATACCCTTAAGCTGGCCATAGATAGTTTGAATATTGACCGGTCCAGGGACTGGCCGAGATTCGAATCATCTATGGGCAGGCTGATTGTACCCAAGTTGATCCATCGATCGTCTTGGGTACAACTAACATGCGGGATTTTTAAATGTGATTATTGCCAGCAGCTATAGCTGCTGGCAATAATCACCGTTATCTCAGCAGAGATGGCTCCCTGCACCCCTCTGCCAAGAGAACACAGTGGCTCTGTGGGAGGGATTCCCCTATCAACACTGAGTGTGCTGAAACCCGTTGCAGGAAATAAAGTTGCATCATCTAAGGCCTACCCTATGGTGTTGTCCCATATAATGGAAATGTTATGGAGGTTAAAGCGGAAAAATAAACAGTGACTGGATGTGGGGCCAGATTCCAGAACTACACCTAGTGCCCTGGAATGGGTGGAGGGACTGATATTTGGTGGAAAGGCAAATTATATTCACCAAACTCTTCCATTATAAGAATCACTCTAAAGTCACTCTTTCGTCACTGGTTGCTATCAGTGCATTGAACAAAATTATATCCCTCTATCAAAAGTAAGAATTATTTTCACATTGCTTTCATCAAATCACACACCTCTCAGGTCTCCTGAGCAGATTTTCAATTCGAATCCCCGAATAAAGGGAATGTATCTAAAATTCTCTTGGAATAACCCAAGGTTCACATTGTGGTCACATGACATGGAAGTGTGACATACCGTCTTCTCTAAACAGATTTGCTAAGAAGTTCTTGGATGCACAAAGTCTCTGAAGCCGGCTCAGATGGAGTAATCCAGGGGGAAGAGATGTCAGCTTGTTATTGGAAACATCAATTTCAAGCAATCTAAAAGGCAAAAACAAAAATTATGATCTGACGTTAACAGGCACACACAGAACTATTTGTTGAACTATCAGATTCCCCACAAAGAATTCAGACAAAGATTTCCCTTCCAGAAGACAGCTGACCTGGAGCAGATGATTTCATCAGAGGTTTGCACACTGGGCAGATCACACAGCTGGTTGTCACTTAAATTCAACTTCTGTAAATTGAGAAGCCCCCATGGGACCACTGATGGAAGAGAAGTCAGGAGGTTAGAAGAGATGTCCAGCTCTCTTATCTGGCAAGAAATGTCTATGAACCAATCGAGATCCACCCAAGGCAATCGAAGACAGGACCACTTCATGCACACACCCTGCAGGGGAAAAAAATACAAGCATTATGTATGTATGTATGAATGAAACTGTATAGCAGAGATAGGTGGTGACCACACACATGGAGATAAGGCTGCAGATAAGTCTATGTGTACAGGTCATGGAGGACTCCTCAGTCTACCTACGTTTGAGGGCTATATAAGAAAAATAATAGGTTTCTTAAATATTCATCCTTATTGCCTCTCCAACAATGCTGCACCTGGCTGGTCTGTCCACACTGGTCCAAAAGGAGTAATATTGTCTGATTCTTTTGGCCAAGATCAAGTGTGGTATCTGTTCTTAACAGTTGTCGGTGATAGAACCCTGACTACCTTTCGCCAATTGGGGAGTCGGTTAGTAATTCCTGATGTATTTAGGTGGGAATGGTGGGGGCAGTGGGAGCACCTTTTTTCCTCCCGGGTCCAACCTGGCCTGTTGCACCAGGCTTGTCCCCGGTTGTAGGCAAGGCTCTCCCTAAGCTCTCCAAGTTCTGATGCCTTCCTGGTAGGGATGGGGCTGCACTGGTCTGGCCGAGGGCCGGGCTGTGAAAGAAGCCCATGGTGTATGTGCCCCTGGGGTGGCAGCCCAGGGTGCTGTAATTCTCACGGTGGGAGAGCTCACCTTTGGTTTTTGGCACTATGGCAACTGCATAGTAAAATACCACTGCAGACAATTTTTTTTACACATGCCTCTAGGGCCGGCCTTTTGGCTAGGACCAGAGGATTTTTTTATTCAAGGCCTAAGGGCCTGCCTCACATTTAGAAAGTGGATCAAGCGCTTGAAAATAATGTTTGTGGGTAACGCAATGACATCAGCAGGGCTCATCGCCATCTTGATTTGGAGCCCAGACGTGGAGGTCCCATATTTTGGTGTTTACACCATATGCCTTGTTGACTCACTGAGCATAAGCCCATTTGAGTCCTCTTACTCCGGTAAGCCGGTGGTGGTTCTATTGTCTGTGTCTTCACTTCAACACTGATGTCACGTGGAATTCCACTTCTGGCTACATAATCTGTTTTCACCGTTTATCCAAGGACTGTTATATTTCTGGTTTAAAATCTTTATATGATGGCACATGGACTTTAGTTTGGGTGTGAATTTCACATCACTTTTTCACTGTTTTTTTGTGGTCATTGCACAGTATATATTAGTTTATATATATAAATTTTTATTCATGATAAATCTTTGAGCGCAGCAAAAAATTTTATCTTGCACATATCTCTCGATTTACACTTGTCTTAGTGTTGTGTGCTGGCTGCTATTTGATATACGTTCACAGGTCAGCGTGATATACACCAATTTTTCTATAAATGTCCATAATTGACATTTACGGACAGATGCAAAAATTACGGATTTTACAAACGGTTTGTAAATTTACTGAAAGTTGGCGACCATGGTCACCTAAACTACAAACCTTCTGCACTCATCAACAGCTAACGTGGTACAACTCTGCTACTAACCTGCCGGAGAGCTTCCACCTAAAGAGTTACTAAACCCAGGACCTTGCATTCTACATCTGGTCTCCCACAGTACACAGAACATGGAAATGCAATCATTTTTGTAAATATAAACTGCTAAATACCTTTTCTCATCAGCAGTATATAGCAGTCTTGTGACTTCTATCAGTGTCTGGTTAAAGCTTGTAGGAGGAGTTTTCATACTGCACTGAGCTGTCCTATGGGGCTTCTGACCTTCTGTCTGGACAGTGCTGATTGGCCCTGTGCTGATCACATGCACTCTCCCAAGAACAAAATAACCTAACAATACACATCAAACTGAGCATGTGCAGCCTCGGTCTTATCCAGACTTGTCCAGGAGGACAATCTGTGCATACAATATGAAGCAGCCTTTTTACACAATGCAGAACACTAACCCCTTAGGTTCCACACTAAGTATAACAAGCATGCTTTACTGCATATACAGACTGATTTTACTGTTGTGGGTTTAGTAACACTTTAAAGCTTGTAGGAGAAGTTTTCATTCTATTCTGACTGTGCTATGAGGCTGCAGGACCCCTGACCTGGACAGTTTCCTGGTGAAGCTTGTAGGAGGAGTTTTTGTACTGAGCTGTCCTATGGGGATTTCTGACCTTCTGTCTGGACAGTGCTGATTGGCCCTGTGCTGATCACTTGCACCCTCCCAAGAAAAGAAAAACTCTCTAGCAATACACACCGAACTGAGCATGTGCACAGTGCCTCCAAAGGCTCTGTTCTATCAGGAGATGGATGGAGGACAGTGGAAGAAGGGGAGGATCAGAGAAGACAGGGTCAAACAGCCTTTTTACACAATGCACAGGATCAAAGGGGGTGTAAACCCTTTGAGTCTTTTCACCCTGATGCCTTCAATGCATTAAGGTGAAAAACCTTCTGTAGTGGAGTAGCCCCCCAGAGCCCCCTTTTTACTTGAACCCGATCTTTCCAGCGACAGGGACGAGCACAGCAGCTCCAGCCTTTGTCTCGGGTCCTCAATGGATAGATTGATAGCAGCAGGAGCCATTGGCTCCCGCTGCGGTCAATCAAATCCAGTGACACGGGGAGGTGGGGCCGAGTCTTGCTGTCTGTGTCAATGGACGCAGCAGCAGGATTCGTGAGCGTGCCCGCACGAGTGCCCCCCACGGGGAGCCGCTTTCCATGGAAGAAGAAGAGGAGCCAGGAGTCCCGCTGGGGGACCCCAGAAAAGGAGGATGGGGGCAGCTCTGTGCAAAACCCTTGCACAGGGGAGGTAAGAATAACAGGTTTGTTATTTAAAAAAAAAACCTTTAACCCCTTAGGTTCTGAGGTGAGTATAACAAGCATGCTTTACTGCATACCGATTTACTGATTTTACGGTTGTGGGTTTAGTAACACTTTAGATTGCTAGTCTATTGTGTATATAAAATATTTGTTTATGCAACAGCAATTGATAAAAGTACAACTTCATCATACAAACTATTGTTCTAAAATGTTGCTGATTACCATGTTATATTTAAGGAAACTTAAAAGGACAAACATTTACATTATACATCAAATGCATTGTTTGTGCTTATTGTAATCTTATGTTCTGTTACAGTATATTCAGACAAAAAGATACATTATTGTTATACCCCTGATTACCAAAATCAGGGAAAGTTTGCAGCACAATGTGAAAGTAGAACAATTTAGAAAACCGTGACTATAAATATAAACTATAGACAGAATTGGGGAACTATACAGAACAAGGTACCCTGGGACTTTCCTTTCTTCTGAATTAGCAAGCCACCAAGCCAGTACTTCCAATTTATATTCATTTTAAAGCAGAACTCCAGTTGGTAGCAATTTATATTTTATACACCTTCTCTCAACTGCTGCTCAGCTTTCTGCCGTTTTTTTTTTTTTTTTTAAATATCTATGTTTTCTACCATACATGGGTTCATATGACCATCCATACTTCTTTTATATCGTGCTATGTGTTAGCCTGTGGAAAGAGCGTGTGGGAGTCACATGACTGCAGTATCACCCGCTGCAACGTTTAATTTTTGCAAACATACCATGTGAAAAATATGCATTAAACTCTATCCTGAACAACACACTAACCATAGGTGTGCGTAACCCATTGCATTAGGGTGTGCACCCCAAAGCATAAACACACACTACTGATCGCTTACTGTGTTCATTCAGAAAGGGAAGGGGTCAGTAAATTAAATAAAGTAAATTACATATTTACCGGCCCCTTCCCCCATTCACCCTAAAGCAACAGTCGCCAGGAGAGGAGAGGAGGGAAGCCAGCAGCGGTGCGGGAGGAAGGGGGGGGGACTAGGGCAGTAGGGGAATCTATGCTGCACAGAGTGATTAGGGGTGTGCCCGGGCACACCTGGCACACCCTGTGTACACGCCAGCACCAACTGTTGGAGAGAAATCCTAGAGTGCACTTAACTTTCTTCATTCAGATGAAACTGACAGTATGGATGTTATGTGCACCACATAAGAATCAGCAGCTGTATTGGCCATAAAACAGAAAAGTACTACTCACAAGGGTAGATAAAAATCACGCATAATGGTCTATTGATGGTGATGGTGGATACACCGATAGCAGTCTCCAGACACTCCAGACACTTGCCACACTTAAGGTTTGTGCACACATTTTGGTGTGTCCTATATGTGTACACAAATGGTCTCTATGGTGCTGTGTCAGGGCCCGCCTCTTGACCGCCCATTTACATGGGAGTGGCTTCTGGGTCAGCTTGGTCTGTGCTCCTTAGATGAGCACACTATTTAAGTAGCCGTAAGAGATGGACACTGTTAGGCTCTAAAGAAGAAGGTGCTACCTTTGAAACGCGTCAGCCAGCAGCTGTAAGTCTTGTCCGTAGGTCTGGAGACTGCTATCGGTGTATCCACCCTCACCATCAATAGAACATTATGCGTGATTTTTATCTACCCTTGTGAGTAGTACTTTTACGTTTCCTTTTTTTAATAAACTTTTTTAAAGATAATGCACAAGGCCGGTGCGGCCTCTCTTTTCTGTTTTTTGTCTGTATGTTAGGATTTCCCTATCCTTGAGGGCAGCAAGGCTGAAAGCTACTATCCATCGAGAACTTTGAACTGTCGGGCTACACATTTATGCGCAAGAGTTTTTGTTTTGTTATATTGGCTGTATTGGCCATCCCTGAGGACCAGGGGGTATGTCTATGGTGGTCAGCATAGGCGTGAGCACAGGGTGTGCCGAGTGTGCCTGGGCACACCCTAAACACTCCATGCGCATTAGCATTATCACTCTGTGTGCCGCTGGAAAGATGGGAAAGATCTTCCTCTTACCGGCTTTGCAAAAAGAGAAGTGCTTACACACTTCTCTTTCACTGTGCTGGCAGGGAGATCAATGTGCTGGGGCCATATATATGTAGACACACACACATATGTGTTTGAGCTTTAGGGTGCACACTCTAATGCAATATACTGCGCACACTAATTGTGGTCAGTGAGTCTTTTGTGAGGTGTCATAGACAGAAGTGTGCCTGCAGCAATGCCCTTTAAAGTGGAGTTCCACCGAGAAATGGAACTTCCATTGATCCAGAGCCCCCCCCCCCCCCGTGTCACATTTGGCACCTTTCAAGGGGGAGCAGGTATTTTCTCCCAGTGTCCGCGGCGATCTATGCCATGTCTGACCCCTCCTCCATTCCCCCCGCTGTCTTCTGGGAGACACACCGGTACCACCCCGTACAGTGTTCAGCCCCATCCAGCTGCAGCTTGCCACAGATTTTGACAGGCTGCCTGCAGCAGGACTGGATGCTGCACCTGTCCCTTACGGGGGGCACTGTAGCTGAACAGTCCATGTGCGATGGGCCTAATCTACGTATATAACTTTTATATCCTCCGTTCAAAAAATAATGCAAAAGGAAAGAGATAACAGGTAAATGGAACAGAATACAGCTACCATAAAATATATTTACTGTATTTATTGGCGTATAACACTCACTTTTTCACATGAAAATCGGGTGCAAATAGCGTGTGCGTGTTATACGCCAATACTTCAATTTTAGCCGCCTCGGAGGAGACAGGGAGGGGGGCAGGACGAGCACCATCAGATTACATACAGTGAGAATCTCCTATTTACTTGGCGGCCTCTGTAATAGGAAGTCCCGTCTGACGGGCCGCCATTGGACCACTGTTCTGTCTATCATAGGAGATTCTCACTGTATGTGATAATCTATTGGCGCTCGTCCTGCCCCCCTCCCTGTCCCCTCTAGGCTGCAAATGGGCATCGATCAGGCTGCACTGATGGCAATGGTGAGGCTGCTGCACTAATGGCAATGGTGAGGCTTCATTGATGTGGACTGATGAGGCTGCATTGATGGCACTTGTGAGGCTGCAGATGGGCATTGATCAGGCTGCACTGATGGCAATGGTGAGGCTGCTGCACTGATGGCAATGGTGAGGCTGCATTGATGTGGACTGATGAGGCTGCATTGATGGCACTTGTAAAGCTGCAGATGGGCATTGATCAGGCTGCATTGATGGCAATGGTGAGGCTGCAGATGGGCACTGACCCTTTTTTTGCTTCAAAGTTCCTTATTTAAAATTTAAGTTTTTTTCCTGAAACTTCCCTCTTAAAATGAATGTGCGTGTTATACGCCAATAAATACGATATATAGGAACATAAAATAGATCTTATTATTTTCTTAAAAAACTAGACAGATCAATACAAAAAACGTATTATCTTAATATTAAGAAAGGTTCAGCAACAGCCAATCAGCAGATACAACTCACCAAAGGCCATCTTTTTAAAACCAGTCCTCAGAGGAACACTAAATGACTGGAGCCAAGAATAGAACTCTTCTCTATCTATACATAGAACAGCAGACTGCCGGTGTCTCCGTCCCATCAATTCGATTATCTATGTAAATGGCTGAGTAGTTGATTGTCGGCTAGGCAGACCATAGCTAAATGCTGGTTTATGTGGAAAAAGGTATATCATTTTATATTTCTGATTTAATAAGTGTGCTAGGCTCATTACAATATTGATTTTTTTTAAAGCAATTGTGCATTTGTCTTCTGAATATACAGTATCTGTATACTAATTACATTTTTTATTTGGATGATCTCTTCTTGCAATCGGAAGATACTTTCATTTCAGAAATCCCAGTAACCTTGAGGGTTATTTTCATGCTACGTCCTCAATTCCTCTATGTGCTGAATGTTTTAAATATTATATTTCTGCAAAGCACTAGATGAGTCCAAAGAGCCGGACAGCCAATCCTCCTCTAAAGTTACATCTGGCGCTGAGCTTTTTGGAGCCTTTTCTGCTGTTGTCAAGGACATGTTGCTGGCTCCTTAAAGCGCAACTTCAGTCATTTTTTCATCTTTCCATCTATTAAATCTTCTGCCCTTTAACTTTGGATAGTGAAACATTTTTTTTTGTTCTGCCAGTAAATGCCTTATACAGCCCACTTCCTGTTTCTTGTCTGGTAAAAAAGCCTAGGCTTATGACATCATGCACAGCTCTATCTCACTCTAGTCATAAGAGAACCAATGAGAGCTGCAGAGCTGGAGGTGTGCCTCTGTGTGTCTGTGTAAATCCAGGAAGTGAACAGGCAGCAGCTTCAGCTGCCCACAGTTAAAATGGCTGTGGCTCAGTGGAGGGAGATTCCTGCAGCATGTTTGGCAAGTACAGAATCACAGTGTATATAATATAATATGCAAAGTGGTTGGAGGGAAGCTTCAGAATGGCAAAGATGTTTGTATTACAAATTATGTGAGCAGACTGCAGTTCCTCTTTAAAAGAAAAATGTATTGTACTTTTTGTGGGTATAATTTGGAATTAATGCAGCATCAGTTTAGATGCTTTGCCATTAGGGAAAGTGGAACTTTGGTCAGAAAATGAAGTCCTACTCGATCACTTCAGGCTGGACCCTTTTGCAGGTACATCTATGTAATACATTAAAAATAAGCGACTATACGGTTTAACCACTTGCTTACTGGGCACTTAAACCCCCCTCCTATCCAGACCAATTTTCAGCGCTAACGCACTTTGAATGACAATTGCGCGGTCTTACAACACTGTACCCAAATGAAGTTTTTATCATTTCTTTCCCCACAAATAGAGCTTTCTTTTGGTGGTATTTGATCACCTCTGCTGTTTTTATTTTTTGTTAAAAAAAATAAATAAATTTATATTTTGTTATAAAAAATTTAAAACAGGTAATTTTTCTCCTTCATTGATGTACGCTGATGAGGCGGCACTGATGGGCACCGATAGGCGGCAGTGATGGGCACTGATGGGGTGGCAATAATGGGCACTTTTAGTTACACTGATAGGCAGCACTGCTAGGTGGCACTGATTGGCACTACTGGTGGGCATTGATAGCTGGCACTTGTGGGCACTGATAGGTGGCACTGTGTGCATTGTTAGGTGGCACAGATGAGGCAGATGTGCCTCTTCCACTTCGGGACTGATGTCCCTCGTATCCTAGCCGGTGATCGACTTTTCTTTTCTACTCATGCTGACAGCGTGAGTAGAAAGAAAAGCTGATCTTTTGTTTACATCATGTGATCAGCTGTCATTGGCTGACAGCTGATCACATGGTAAGGGGCCGGGACCGGATCGGTGATCACCCGAGTCTCAGTGACACGCGCTCGGCGCGCGCCCCACTGTGCACAGGGGAGGCCGTCATATGACGGCCTCCCGGGAATTCAGGTCCGCGCTGTGGCCGTCATTCGGCCATAGTGCGGATGTCAAGTGGTTAAAATCCAGTTATACACGGTCTCACCCTGCTTTACACATGCTCAATTTCTTTCTATTTTTGGGCACTGCTAAATATTCATAGAGGCCAATCCGCTGACAGCCTTAAAGTGGTTGTAAATCCTAAAAAAAAAAAAAACCAAACAAACAAAAAAAAAAATCCAAGACAAAGGCATAATGAGCTAGTATGCATAGCATACTAGCTCATTATGAATTACTTACCTGAGATCGAAGCCCCTGCAGTGGTCCTCGTTCACCGCTCCGGTGGCTGACATCGCTCCCGGAGTTACTTCTGGGTATCGCGGGCTCTGGCGATGTGATTGACCAGAGTCGCAATGACGTCACTCCCACGCATGCGTGCGGGAGCTGCCGGTAACGGCACAGTCTAACAGAAACTGTAATTGCCGTTGTTTCAGTTTGCCTCAGTGCAGGTTTAGGAGATATTTAGGCCCCTTTCACACTGGGGCGGTTCGCAGGCGTTATTGCGCTAAAAATACCACCTGCAAACCGACCCTAAACAGCCTCCGCTGTTTGTTCAGTGTGAAAGCCCGAGGGCTTTCACACTGAAGCGGTGCGCTGGCAGGAGAAGAAAAAATCTCCTGCGAGCCGCATCTTTGGAGCGGTGAAGGAGCGGTGTATTCACCGCTCCTTCACCGCTCCTGCCCATTGAAATCAATGGGACAGCGCGGCTATACCGCAGCAATACCGCGGCTATAGCCGCGCTGTACGAGTGGTTTTAACCCTTTTTCGGCCACCAGCGGGGTGTTAAAACCGCACCGCTAGCGGCCGAATACTGCGGTAAAACAGTGCTAAAAATAACGCTGTTTTACCGCCGACGCCCCCTACCGCCCCAGTGTGAAAGCAGCCTTAGGGTAGCTACAGGTAAGCCTAATTATAGGCTTACCTGTAGAAAAAGTGGTTGTAACGGGTTTACAACCACTTTAAAGCAGTATTAAACCTTCTATCCTTTACAGCCAAGGAAGCTGCTTCTGTTTGATCTGCACCTGCCATGGTGCTGCAAACGTGATCAGTTATGACACCAGCCAATTGATGGTTTGACAGTTTGGTTGAGGACACAAGCAACTGTGACAGTTAGCAGTCCCAGCGTTCCAGTAATGTACCTGTTTTTTGAAACTGTTAAAATCGATGGGTATAGTTCCGCATTGAGATTTACTGCTGCTCAGGAGCTCTGGGCTTCAGCAAAATGGTAGCCTCCGGAAAGAAGAAACAGGAACAATGCTGGAGGCAATTTACAGCGCACACTAATTTTGGTGGCGTAATTATTAATGTGGAATGTATGTTCCTTGCTAAAGAACATTATTTTTTTATCAAGTTGTTATGGGGAAAGTTCTGCTTTGAAATTAAGATCCAACTGAACTGTGAGTTTAAATTGACTAAATACATGCCAGGTGCATCAAAACAAAAAAGTCTTTCCTTTTGTTTTCTTTAGACAGCAGCTTGCTGTCCTATGTGGAAGCAATGGTCCCTCTGCAGAGGTACAGCACACCCCATGCAGTAAGAGCTACAGCTTCCCAATCAGCAGGAAGAATAGGCATTACTGATTTGAGAGCTCCAGTTCTGAGTCGACAGGGGGCATTGTGGTCCTATGCAGAGAGACCACTGCTTTCACAGAAGGCCAGGCATGCTGGCAGGGGACAGGCTTTTCTACGCTGGCTGTGGCTGCTTTCTATAGAAATCAAACTGTAAAAAACTTTGCACATCTTTGGCTTTGATGTACCTGGAATAGATTTACTCAATTTAAATTGAAGGCTTATTTAGGCTCTTATTCATATTTACAATGACAAGTGATTATATACTGTAATTCTGTAGAAATGCAGACCTAGTTCCATCTCCGCCAAATGTTATCTCCATTTTGTTAGGAAAAATAAAAAAACCCTTGTAGTGGAATTTGAGCTATACACCTAACTAGTCTTAAAACTGTCCCCTCCCCCGTTCTAAAACCTATGTTAACAGACCTGTGTTAAGAAAGATGTATATATTAACCCATTTTCAGGCGTAGTCCGGCTCCCCTGCGTCAGCCAGCGTAATTGCAGGGGAGAGGAGGGAGTGCAGACAATGGATGGGCCATTGAAGCCTCTTACCGCTCTCAGCTTTAGTAGCCAGTGTTGGAGTACTTTCTCCTCTCGAATAAGGAAAGAGATGGTCGGCACTCAGGATGACATCCAAAATAGTATTCCTTTATTAAATACATGTAGAGAGCTGTAAAACAGCCTACGCGTTTCGGACAATAGTCCTTAGCCATGACTGAGGACTAATGTCGGAAACGCGTAGGGTGTTTTACAGCTATGTACATTTAAAGGAATACTATTTTGGATGTCATCCTGAGTTACCACCATTCCTTTTCTTATTCTGGTACGTTGGAGGTGTCAGTAGCCTCAAGGTCTGAGCACCGGGCGGAGATTTTATGTGGGAAGGTTGCAGCGCCTATACACTTGTTTTCCTTGCTTTCTCCTCTCCCCTGCTGGACACAGGAGATCATGTGACTGGACTGAAGCGGGCTGAAAATAGGTAAGTATATACAACTTTTTTACACGGGTTAGTTAGCATAGGTGTTAGGAGGGGTCAGTTTTAAAAGGCATGTTAAGTGCATAGTCAGAATTTAACTTTAATGCTTGGAATGCCTCGATGTAGTAACATTGGAAGGTCCCCTACATGTTCAAGCAGCATCCTGGTAAACCATAATAGAACCCTCAAGGCCGGTTCACACCAGCGCGACTTTGAAGCCGCGCTGCACAGTGCAACTTTATCGCGGCTTGCATACGACTTCTTTACCAGAAGTCAATGCAAGTCATGTTGAAGTTGCCCCGAAGTAGTGCAGGAACATTTTTTTAAGTCAGAGTGACTTGAGTCGCACCGATTAAAACGGTTCCATTGCCGTTGATGGGGCGCGCCTTGTCAGGCGACAAATCACGGCAGTGTGAAGCGGCCCTCATTCTGGGGTTTACCAATATCTGTGGAGTAAAGTAAACCTGTGGCTGGAGGCTGCCATTGCTCTCGGTTTAAAAATGCTTTCCCAGCTGTCATGCTGATCCAATGGTTTTCATACCATCCCTGTCACAAGGAGTGATTAAGAGTTCTGACTTCAATTTGACTTTCCTGGTCTGTATGCTCACTCTGGGTTAAGGTCTCAAAAAAGTATTGCAAACAGAGACAACCAGGCAACTTGCATATTCAGTAGTTTTTTCATCAAGATCAGACTAAGGGTTCGTGAAAACTTGCTTCAAAATGTGGCATTGAACAGGCTTCTTTTTAAGCACTCTGAATGCCAATGAAAAGATCTGTCACCAAATAAAATCATAAGCTTACAGTGCTGTTCACACGTTGCTTTGCATCAAAAATGATACCCCATGTTGCTTTCTTGGTGCTTCAAAACATCTCCAAAGCCTCTATAGAAGTCTATGACAACGCTTGCTAACAGCACCTGAAGCTTTTGAGAGGCTTTTATTCAGCGTTCGCTTCTCTTTGTTTTGGAGGTATTGCAGGTATGAGATATCCCAGGATGCACTGGGAAACCAACAAGTGGATTGGAAAGACCTCATCAGGAGCCACTTCTGGGTTCATGAGTATATATATTCTGGGAGTGTCTGGTGCAGACGTCATATCTGGTATGCAGTGTGGAGCAGCAGGACGGTGAACAGGGTCCGGACTGGAGCGGAACCAGGGGGGAGAGGAGGATCAGCAAATCAGATGATCAGCAGAGCTGGGGGTTACTACTGAGCGGGGGATCAGCAGAGCTGGGGGTTACTACTGAGCGGGGGATCAGCAGAGCTGGGAGTTACTACTGAGTGGGGTCAGCAGAGCTGGGGGTTACTACTGAGCGGGGGATCAGCAGAGCTGGGGGTTACTACTGAGCGGGGGATCAGCAGAGCTGAGAGTTACTACTGAGTGGGGTCAGCAGAGCTGGGGGTTACTACTGAGCGGGGGATCAGCAGAGCTGGGGGTTACTACTGAGCGGGGGATCAGCAGAGCTGGGGGTTACTACTGAGCGTGGGATCAGCAGAGCTGGGGGTTACTACTGAGTGGGGTCAGCAGAGCTGGGGGTTACTACTGAGCGGGGGATCAGCAGAGCTGGGGGTTACTACTGAGCGGGGGATCAGCAGAGCTGGGAGTTACTACTGAGTGGGGTCAGCAGAGCTGGGGGTTACTACTGAGTGGGGTCAGCAGAGCTGGGAGTTACTGAGTGGGGGTCAGCAGAGCTGGGAGTTACTACTGAGTGGGGTCAGCAGAACTGGGGGTTACTACTGAGTGGGGGTCAGCAGAGCTGGAGGTTACTACTGAGTGGGGTCAGCAGAGCTGGGGGTTACTACTGAGTGGGGTCAGCAGAGCTGGGAGTTACTGAGTGGGGGTCAGCAGAGCTGGGAGTTACTACTGAGTGGGGTCAGCAGAGCTGGGGGTTACTACTGAGTGGGGGTCAGCAGAGCTGGGGGTTACTACTGAGTGGGGGTCAGCAGAGCTGGAGGTTACTACTGAGTGGGGTCAGCAGAGCTGGAGGTTACTACTGAGTGGGGGTCAGCAGAGCTGAGGGTTACTACTGAGTGGGGATCAGCAGAGCTGGGGGTTACTACTGAGCAGGGGATGAGCAGAGCTGGGGTTACTACTGAGTGGGGGTCAGCAGAGCTGGGGGTTACTACTGAGTGGGGTCAGCAGAGCTGGGGGTTACTACTGAGTGGGGGTCAGCAGAGCTGGGGGTTACTACTGAGCAGGGGATGAGCAGAGCTGGGGGTTACTACTGAGTGGGGGTCAGCAGAGCTGGGGGTTACTACTGAGTGGGGTTAGCAGAGCTGGGGGTTACTACTGAGCAGGGGATCAGTAGAACTGGAGGTTACTACTGAAAGGGAGATCAGTAAAGCCGGATATACTATTGAGCAGGGGGATCTGCTGAACGAGGGTACTAATAACATGTGGATCTGCTGAACGGGGGTACTAATGAGCCGGGGTTCTACTGGGCTCATTTAAACAAATAGGAAAATCAACACACACAGGGCATTTGCCAAGCTTCATTAAAGCTTCAAAATAGCATCGCTAAAGTATCAAAAACAAAAAAAGTTGAAGCGGTAGGCGCTTTAATGTGTCCTAAAGTCAAAGCAAGTGTAATCAAGCCCTTATTGCAGGTTTCCTGGACCTCTGACCACAAAGAGCGATTGTATTTTCCAGCAGTATCAGTTTTCATGAAAAGACGGCCATGTAAGTGAAATGTGGTACATCCCTCAATCACGCTGGTGCATTAGTGTTCATGGGAAGGTAGCCATGTAAACAAATTTTTTAACATAAGCTCTAACAGAAAAAAAAAGGTTACAAGTACAGAAGAAGGTTTGCATTTTAATGGTGCTATTGGGAGTCCTCTGATAGGAGTCCTCCCAATAGCAAATGGCAATCTGCCCAAAATCAACAAGAAATAGGAAGAGATGAAGGATCTCAACAATCAAATGTAATGGGTCATGTGATCTTGTATCAACTTCTAAGAGGGGTCCTCAAAAAGTTTCTGCACTTTCATATTTTAATTGGAAACGGTGAGGGTGGGAGGAGTTTTGCTGATCGCATTAAAAAGTTGGGAAAAACGCAATTGCGAAGGAAGGTGACTATGTAGAAAAGTAATGTCATTTGTTCTTGAAATTCTTAATAAAAAGAGTTAAAGTTGTTGTAAAGGCAGAAGGTTTTTTATCTTAATACATTCTATGCATTAGGATAAAACTCCTTCTGTGTGGAGCAGCCCTCCTCATACTTACCTGAGCGCCATTTAGATCCAGCGATGTGCACGAGAGAGACTCTGCTCCCTCCTCATTTGCTGAGGCACACAGCGGGCGCTATTGGCTCCCGCTGCTGTCAATTAAAGTCAGTGAGCCAATGAGAGGGGGCAGGGCCTAGCCGCGCCTCCGTGTCTGAAAGAACACACAGAGCAGCGGCTCGGCTACCCCCATAACAAGCTGCTTGCTGTGGGGGCACTCGGCAGGAAGGAGGGGCCAGGAGCGCCAGTGAGGGACCCAAGAAAAGAGGAGGATCAGGGCTGCTCTGTGCAAAATCATTACACAGAGCAAGTAAGTATGACATTCTTGTTATTTTTAAACAAAGAAAAAACAAGACTTTAGTATCACTTTAAAAGAATTGCGAAAACTTTTTGAAGAACCCTCGTTTTTAATCCTACAAATTTGAAACACCCCTTTAAAAGCTACAAACTGCTATAAAACCAAATTCCATGCACTCAATGTCCTATGGATCCATCAAAACTTACCGATTCCTGGCTACATAACCAAATTCCATGCACTCAATGTCCTATGGATCCATCAAACTTACCAGAACCTGGCTACAAAACCAAATTCCATGCACTAAATGTCCTATGGATCCATCAAACTTACCAGATCCTGGCTACAAAACCAAATTTCATGCACTCAATGTCCTATGGATCCATCAAACTTACCGGTTCCTGGCTACAAAACCAAATTTCATGCACTCAATGACCTATGGATCCATCAAACTTACCGGTTTCTGGCTACAAAACCAAATTTCATGCACTCAATGTCCTATGGATCCATCAAACTTCCTGGTTCCTGGCTACAAAACCAAATTCCATGCACTCAATGTCCTATGGATCCATCAAACTTCCTGGTTGCTGGCTACAAAACCAAAATTCCATGGACTCAATGTCCTATGGATCCATCAAACTTACCGGTTCCTGGCTGCAAATCCAAATTCCATGTACTCAATGTCCTATGGATCCATCAAACTTACCGGATCCTGGCTACAAAACCAAATTCCATGCACTCAATGTCCTATGGATCCATCAAACTTACCGGTTCCTGGCTACAAAACCAAATTTCATGCACTCAATGACCTATGGATCCATCAAACTTACCGGTTTCTGGCTACAAAACCAAATTCCATGCACTCAATGTCCTATGGATCCATCAAACTTCCTGGTTGCTGGCTACAAAACCAAAATTCAATGGACTCAATGTCCTATGGATCCATCAAACTTACCGGTTCCTGGCTGCAAATCCAAATTCCATGCACTCAATGTCCTATGGATCCATCAAACTTACCGGATCCTGGCTACAAAACCAAATTTCATGCACTCAATGTCCTATGGATCCATCAAGCTTACCGGATCCTGGCTACAAAACCAAATTCCATGCACTCAATGTCCTATGGATCCATCAAGCTTACCGGATCCTGGCTACAAAACCAAATTCCATGCACTCAATGTCCTTTGGATCCATCAAACTTACCGGATCCTGGCTACAAAACCAAATTCCATGCACTCAATGTCCTATGGATCCATCAAACTTACCGGTTCCTGTACAGACTGATCCCTATGGCCTGTGGATTCAGCAAGGCTTCTCTTCCTCAGCAACTTTTTGGTAAGTTCAGGGTTATCCATCAAGATGTATGAACAGAAACCAGCTCCGTTCTGGAGCAAGAACTCTGCGATATCTTCATGTCCTGGTATGGAGATCACACAGCTGTTAGTATAAGCAGCAACAATCTTCCCTTTCACAGGCTTGCAGAATCAAAAAGGGAACAGAGAAAGTGTCATGTCTCACCGTCAGTCTACATGCACAACAAATTGGTGTGCGCTTTAGGGAACTGGAAACTACTTTATCAATTCCTCCATAAACATAAATGACACATGGCTCATAAAATATTCAATGCACATAAAGGAAATAGAATGCGATAGGTATTGATTTTGCTGCAGAAGGTCAAAGTACATAGTACCCCTTCCAAAAGTCCTTACATGGAGGTGCCCATCCAACTTGCAATAGAAGAAACTTTAATGGAAGAAGTGGATGGCCTCACACTCTAGTAAGATGCTTCAGAAATCTTTATTGTAGGAAAAGAGAGGGAAAAAAAAACCAAAACATAACAGCACCAGAATCCAGGGCAGATTTGTTGACGCTTTTCATGCTAAAAAGTCCTATTCAATCAGTATAAAAGAAAAAAAATTGCGCCAAAGAAATAAAATAATACTGTAAAGGAAATTTGTAAGTTCTGTATATAATTGTATTCTATTTTGTATGTATTGCACACTGCCCTCACTGTGCGCACGGCACTAATAAGGTTTTCATTACATCTTTGCATTCTTTCGAGTCCTGATTAGAATTAGCCTGCCTATGTTACGCCCCTTGTTACCATAAACGTACAATTGTAATATTAATATGATACCTACGTAATCATGTGTATAAAAACCTCCAATTGCATCATAATAAAGCAGAACAGTTATTTGGAAAGATGCGGAGTGTATCTTTTGTGTCTGTTACCTACTGCAGTAGTTATTAATAATTTGGAACCACTAATCAATATGAGGATAGGAGTTGCCTATCTATAAATTTCCAGGTCAATACAAATAATCACCAGCAGCAGGTGTAAAAGCGAGCTGACTAGCGTCACTGTGAATAGTAAAAAAGAGAATTGAAATAGTAGCCCGCGCAGTGGAAATAACGAAAAAGTGATCTCCAGTGATTTTCAGGTGAGTGGAACTGCTGCCCCCCAGAACGCACTCACCACATAAAGTGGGAAGAGCTAAAATTAGGAAGTGGTATATGGGTGTGGCGCTGTTCCTATTTAGTGATCTGTGGTATCTTATTTGAGTGGGTGGCGATAGTATTAATCAAATCTGTCGTCATATAAAGTAAACCAAAAATAAAGTAAAAAAAAAAAAAACGCATAAAAAGTAGGAGGGGTTCGAACAAAATCGCATCAGCTTGCGGTTATTGTGACCCTATAAACATTGGAGGTGCTTATGTGCTATTTTGATACATTTTTTAATTAATTGAACAATAAACCCAAACTTGGAAATCTTTCATAAAAAGTGTGCATGTGCGTATGCAAAAAAAAAAAAAAAAACAGACAGCGTGCAAGGTCCTTACTGTGTCACAATCAAATTCAATACAATAGACTTTAGTCTTGTTTTCTTGGTAGTGATGTTCTTAGTTTCATTAGTGCCAGTGCTGTTAGGATCTTGTGCTCTTAATGTGCAAACACTCACCAGCTGTCTTCACCACTGCTGGGGTATCAGGCAGTCACACTCTATGCCACTGTGTGGCAACTCAGGATCGTGGTGGTGTTTCACATAAAAAGAGAAGGGATGCCCATAGTGTGATACCATTTAAAATAATTTTATTTTAAGAATAAACAGTGGTACTCATATTTAAAAAGGTTCATATATGCAAAAAAAAGTGAAATCCAAGTTGTTTGCTAGCAATTCTGTGTTGTTTTGGGAGACGCAGATTAGGCCATGACCTACGCGTTTCGTCATTGGACGTCTACGCTCCCGAAAACGTCCAATGGCGAAACGCGTAGGGCGTGGCCTAATCTGCGTCTCCCAAAACAACACAGGATTGCTAGCAAACAACTTGGATTTTACATTTTTTGCATATATGAACCTTTTTAAATTTGAGTACCACTGTTTATTCTTAAAATAAAATTATTTTAAATGGTATCCCTTCTGTTTTTTTTTTTTTTTGTTTTTTTGCATACGCACACTTTTTATGAAAGATTTCCAAATTTGGGTTTATTGTTCAATTAATTAAAAAAGTATCACAATAGCACATAAGCACCTCCAATGTTTATAGGGTCACATTAACCGCAAGCTGATGCGATTTTGTTCGAACCCCTCCTACTTTTTATGCGTTTTTTTTTTTTTTACTTTATTTTTGGTTTACTTTATATGACGACAGATTTGATTAATGCTATCACCACCCACTCAAATAAGATACCACAGATCACTAAATAGGAACAGCTCCACACCCATATTCCACTTCCTAAAAAAGAGAATTGAACGCAGCGCTATGCTACAGAAAATGATATGAATATATTCATTTGTAAAAAAACACAGTTCATGTGCATTCAAAGTCCCACTTTGCAGTGAATAAAGTGCTCGTGCCTCACATGGATGTAAACTCACCCTTATATACTGACCCCCTATCTCTAGGATGGTCACTTGCGCTTTGTGGGGAGGAATACCCCTAGATGGTTGGTTACAAATCAGCTGAACTCGGGATGGTCTTCCAATGATGTGGAGAGAAAACGACAGGAGAGGGGGGCTCCCATAGTGTACACCGCTCCCAAAACACCCTGCCCATTGAAATGAATAGGCACCGCTTCCAAAGCGCCGCAACACGGAAGCTTTTAACCCCTTCTTTGGGGTTAAAAGTGCCCCGATAAAAGCCGAAAAGCGCTGTTTAAACAGCGCTAAAGCGAGCGCCGCTTTAGCACTAACACGGCTACAGCTTAGTGTAAAAGGGGTCTTAGTGAGAGGAACGGTGAGTTTTTTGAAGTTGTAATTTTTTCCCACAATTCTTTGGAAATGTAAGAATTTTTTTTTTTTCACAAAAATGTCATATTAACAGGTTATTTCTCACACACGGCAAAGGCATACTTGCAAGTACACCCCAAAACTCATTCTGCTACTCCTCTTGGGTATGGCAATACCACATGTGTGATACTTTTTCACAGCCTGGCCACATAGACAAGGCCCAACATCCAAGGAGTACATTCAGCCATTATCCATTTTAGGACCAGACCTTATTCCTTATTCAGTTTTTGTTTACAAGTAAAAATCTGTAATTTTGCTAGAAAATGACTTAGAACCCCCATACAGCAGAGTAGCAGAGGCCCTAGGGAAAAAAAGGTGGGTTTTGCGAATTTTTTTTGTCACGCTGTGTTTGCGTAGCAGTTTTCCCAACGCAATTTTACACACTAAAGTACAAATACATTTTAATGAATTTCAATGTACACAGAGACAATATAATATGGGGAGGAGCATGGCCCATATTACCATGCGATCAGTGCATGGATACCCTGTAAGTACCAGGTGGGGCTTTGACCCCTTGTTCTTATTTTGACAATGTGTGAATAATACTGGACCAATTAGAAATGTATCTATGTCATTGACACATTACACCAGGGATATGCAATTAGCGGACCTCCAGGTGTTGCAGAACTACAAGTCCCATGAGGCAAAACAAGACTCTGACAGCCACATGCATGAAACCCAGAGGCAGAGCATGATGGAACTTGTAGTTTAGCAACAGCTGGAGGTCCGCTAATTTCATACCCCTGCATTACACGCTTGCTCCTGACAAGCGACGCCAAGTAGTGAAACGCGTTGAGCCAACAGATCTCGTGTTCCAATCATGTGTCATACTAGCATATTCTCTGCTGTATCAACCATTTTTAGTTTATAGATCTTGGCTTCCATTAATCATCATGTGTTTGCCTGTTTTTATGGACTGTTCTCAATTTGCATCTATCCATGTAAAATAAAGTCTTTATATTTATTTTAATATAGTATATTTTCTCATCCCTCTTTAATGTTAGGAATTAGAGCAATTTCCACCTATGCAGGTACTTATTTATGTGTATATATATATATATATATATATATATATATTTCATTACAATAATTTAATATATAACCCTGCCCCTCACGTAGTTCATGTAAACTCCTGCTTTTCTTGTTCTTCTAATAAATACCTAATCTTTTTGTAAAATATAAAATATGATGCTGCGCCGGGTAGATACCAAACACGTCACGCTTTAAAATTGCGCACACTAGTGAAATGGCACCAAACTTCGGTATTTAAAAATCTCCATAGGCGGCGCTTTAGAAGGCTTTATTGGTTACCAGTTTAGAGTTACACAGGAGGTCTGGTGCATGAATTATTGCGTTTGCGGTGATACCTCACATGTGTGGTGCGATCGCTGTTTACGTATGTGTACGGGACCAACGTGTGCATTTGCCTTTGCTCGCGAGCACAGGGGGACAGGGGCACTTTAAATGTTTTCTTTCTTTATTGGTGGGACACTGGTATACTAACAGATGTTTATGTGCACTTTTACACTCTGACAGATGTTGATCATCCACCGGCAGACACCAACAGATGGCGAGGTCACAACAGGACACTATTGCACGTTTTTTGCACTGGTACAGATGTTCATGGGGACATTGTGACAGATGTTTTGTGCACTGGTACAGATGTGATGGGGCACTGACAATGTTTTGGGCACTGGTACAGATGTTTTTTGGGGACACCGACAGATGTTTATGGGGACAGGGACAGTGATGCTTAGTGTACTGTGTATGGGGGGGGATCTGTGACAGCTCTGTGTGTAAAACCATCATTACACACAGAGCTGTCACAGAGCTTGCAGATTCCCCCGCACTGAGCTTTACACTGTGAAGGCTGTGATTGCACAGGGCCGTCACGTGATCGGGAGGGCCCAATCACAGTGCCCCGATCCTGTAACAGGATCGTACTGGCTCTCGTTCTGAGGGACGTTCCTGTACATCCACTCAGAACGATTAAAGGCCCTCCCAGCCCTTTATGTACAGTGGCCGGGTGGGAGGAGTTTAACGTCCACCCCTGCTACAGTGTGTACTTAATGTCCACTCTAACATCAGTGGTCAGTTTGGAAGAGACCCCTTTCATTGGTGGTTAGTAAAAAAATGGTCCTCTTGCATTGGTGGTCAGTATAGGTGGGAGATCAATCCACCATTGCTCAATGCTCAAGGAACCCTAGCAACCTCAGAAGGAACCCCAGGAATCCAGGGAACCCTGGTTGAGAAACCCTGTACTAGAGTGTGCAGCCATTCACTTCTTCCATTTAAAAAAAGCATTAAGTGAAAGATAAAAGCTAACACTCCACCACAGGACTGCACAGAAGACTTTGTTGAAAACAGAGTTTAATATCCATCACTGCAGTCTGTTTATGCGTTTCTACCCATAGGGGCCTTAATCATAGAGCTATGATTAAGGCCCCTATGGGTAAAAACACATAAGCAGACTGAACAGATGGATGTTTTACCGTTTCAAAAAAAGTCTACTGTACAGTCCCGCAATGAAGTGTCAGCTTTTATTTTTCATCAGCAGATCGGTGCATTGCACTGCATGGCAGAGACATGCAGTACCATCCAGTGCACTGCAGAAAAATGCAGCATGTTTTCGCTGCACATCACACCAGCATTGTGATAACACGTCATACTTACCTGATCTTTGTAGTGGTTTTGCACAGAGCAGCCCTGATCCTCTGCTTCTCGGGTCCCCCGCCGGTGCTCCCGACCCCCCTCCTTCCAAGTGCCCCCAGAGCAAGCAGCCTGCAATAGGGGTATCCAAGCAGGCTCGCGCCCGAGCTGTGGCTCTGTGTTCATTCACACACAGAGCCATGGCTCGGCCCTGCCCCCTCTCTCCTGATTGGCTCAGTGGCTGTGATTAACAGCAATGGGAGCCAATGAGGAGGCAGAGTCCCCAGAGAGCCCAGACACTCGTGCACATCGTTGGGTCGAAATAGGGCTAAAGTAAGAATTAGGGGGGCATGCATGAAGGTAAAAAAAAACTTGAGCCTTTAGAACCACTTTAAGTCCTTTTCTTTGGCGAAAAGAGTTGGAGCGGGTGGATGCCAGGCGGGAAGTTGTGATGTGGAATTGTGTGATTAACAACTTCCCACCTGCCGGCCGTCAAAAGACGGCTGGGCGGCGTGGCTCTCGTCCTGGGTGGACGACATATGACGGCCCTCCAGAACGACCGCTCTCACGCGCCCATGGGGGAGCGCATCGCGGCGATCTGTGGTGTGGTGTGTCAGTCTGACACACCGCTACACCGATCTCGGTAAAGAGCTTCTGACAGAGGCTCTTTACCACGTGATCAGCCGCGTCCAATCACGGCTGATCACGATGTAAATAGGAAGAGCCGTTGATCGGCTTTTCCTCACTCGCGTCTGACAGACGCGAATAGAGGAGAGCTGATCGGCGGGTCTCCTGACAGGGGGGGGTCTGTGCTGATTGTTTATCAGCACAGCTCCCCCCTCGGATGCCCACCCAGGACCACTAGGACGCCACCACACTGGACCACCAAATATGCCACCCTAGACCACCAGAGAAATGCCAATCAGTGCCAAGGCAGCTGTCAATCAGTGCCCATCCCCAATGCCTGCCAGTGCCATCAGTGATGGCTAATAATGCCATCAGTGCCCATCAGTGATGGCTAATAATGCCATCTATCAATGCCTAGTCCCACGTATCAGTGCTACCTATCAGTGCCCAGCAGTGCCACCCATAAGTACCCATCAGTGCAGCCTTTCAGTGCCCATCAGTATCGCCTATCAGTGCCAACCATGAGTGCCGCCTACCGATGTCCATCAGTGCTGCACATCAGTGCCACCCATCAGTGCCGCCTACCAGTGCCACCTCATTGGTGTAACCTCATCGGTGCCACTTTTTCAGTGCTGCCTTATAAGTGCCCATCAGTGAAGGAGAAAACTTACTTATTTACAAAATTTTATAACAAAAACAAAAGAAAAACTTTTTTTTTTTCAAAATTTTAGGTCTTTTTAATTTGTTTAGCAAAAAATAAAAACCCGCAGAGGTGATCAAATACCACCAAAAGAAAGCTCCATTTGTGGGAACAAAATGATAAAAAATTCTGTTTGGGTACAGTGTTGCATGACCGCGCAATTGTCATTTAAACAGCGACAGCGCTGAAAGCTGAAAATTGGCTTTGGCAAGAAGGGGGTGTAAGTGCCCGGTATTGAAGTAGTTGAAACAGTTGTAGCATTTCTGACGTCATCAGTGTGCAACCCGATTATTCCTCTTGACCCCAGCTTGCAGAGAGTAGATGGGCTCTTGAGTAGGCTCCTGATAGCATCCAAGGGATCAAAGAGGAAAGAGCCTATCTAGAGAGGTGTGGATTACTGCTGGATTTACATAAAAACAATTGTTTGTGTGAATGAGCCCTAAACGTTATAGATTTTCAATATGTGCACTATGACGCAATAGAAGCTCACACAGCTCGCTGGAAAGCCATTGCCTGAATGCAATCCACACACAAATTTTTCATATGCAATAAAAGTGTTTTAAGCATTACCAAAGACATCTGATGTGCTGATCATTAAAAGTGGTTGTAAACCCTTCCATATACCCCGTGAAGTGACTGTCCTCAGGTGATACACAGAGATGAGACAAATCCTCCAACATAAGTTGTACCTGTTTATCTGCTGTCTTCTCCCCGCTACATCCGTTCAAAGTGCTTATAAAGCTTGTCTGAGCTGTCAAAAAACGGGATGAAGAGCCGAAATTACACTCACTGAGGAGAGCTCTGAGAGCTGATTGGAAGGAAAGGGACACTCCCTCTTCCCCCTTCACACAGCACTCAGGAACAGAGCTGAGGCTGCCAATCACAGGCTGTGTGATGGAGATCTCTCCCTTGTCATCTTTTTCTCTCTTGGTGTCAGGAAAATGTGTCAGAAATGTGCTCTTAAATGAGACCAGCACACACTATAGAAGGATATGCTTTGTTCATATGTTATGTCTGAGGTTTACAACCACTTTCATTTTACAGTTTAGTTATTATATTGACCAGCAAAGAAGAAAAGCGGCTGCATTATTATTCAAGTTATACACCTTTAACTACTTCCTGACCTTTTTTAACCTTGTAAAAAAGGTAATAAGGAGAATTTCTGACACGGTGCCTGTGTTCCATCAGATAAGGCGACTCATCAGAATGTGTAACAGAAGTGACGTTACGTCACCGTCATCTTGCCACACCCCGCACTTCTCCACAGTAAGGATAGAGTGAGAAGGCGGGAAGCGGACATCTTGTTACACCCACCGGAGATTTGCATTACATGCTTTTTTTTAACAGTAAACTGAGTTTATACAGTAGATCACAGTACTTAGAACTCCATTTGACTATTTAGATGTTGCATTTTACATTCTGACGGGTTGCCTAATCTGACGAAACACCTGCATAGTTGTAACTATATTTCAGCTATTAGTTTACAAGGGACAGTCAGTAATGTAAAATAGGATCCACCTAGAAGACAGCTTTACAATGCCTTGAAAAAGTATTTATACCACTTAAAATTTTCCCTATTTTGTCATTTTACAACCAAAAACGTAAATGTATTTTATTGGGATTTTATGTGATAGACCAACACAAAGTGGCGCATAATTGTGAAGTGGAAGGAAAATGATAAATGGTTTTCCAAAATTAAATATGTGAAAAGTGTGCCATGCATTTACTCTGATACCCCTAACTAAAATCTAGTGGAACCAATTGCCTTCAGAAGTCATCTAATTAGTAAACAGGGTCTACCTCTGTGTAATCTAATCTCAGTATAAAATACAGCTGTTCTGTGAAGTCCTCAGAAGTTTGTTAGAGAACCTCATGGAACAAACAGCATCATGAAGGCCAAGGAACACACCAGACAGGTCAGGGATAAAGTTGTGGAGAAGTATAAAGCAGGGTTAGGTTATAAAAAATATCCCAAGCTTTGAACATCTCATGGAGCACTGTTCAATCCATCATCCGAAAATGGAAAGAGTATGGCACAACTGCAAACCTACCAAGACATGGCCGTCCACCTAAACTGACATCCTGGAAAGGAGAACATTCATCAGAGAAGCAGCCAAGAGGTCCATGGTAACTCTGGAGGAGCTGCAGAGATCCACAGCTCAGGGGGGAGAATCTGTCCACAGGACAACTATTAGTCGTGTTCTCCACAAATCTGACCTTCATGGAAGAGTGACAAGAAGAAAGACATTAATGAAAGAAAGGCATAAGAAGTCCAGTTTGCAGTTTGTGAGAAGCCATGTGGGGGACACATGGTGGTGGCAGCATCATGTTGTGGGGATGATTTTCTTCAGCAGGGACAGGGAAGCTGGTCAGAGTTGATGGGAAGATGGATGGAGCCAAATACAGGACAATCTTAGAAGAAAACCTGGTAGAGTCTACAAAAGGCTTGAGACTGGGGCGAAGGTTCACCTTCCAGCAGGACAACGACCCGAAACATACAGCCAGAGCTACAATGGAATGGTTTAGATCAAAGCATAGTCATGTGTTAGAATGGCCCAATCAATGTCCAGACCTAAATCCAATTGAGAATCTGTGGCAAGACTTGAAAATTGCTGTTCACAGACGCTCTCCATCCAATCTGACAGAGCTTGAGATATTTTGCAAAGAAGAATGGGCAAAAATGTCCCTCTCTAGATGTGCAAAGCTGGTAGAGACATCCCCAAAAAGACTTGCAGCTGTAATTGCAGTGAAAGGCGGTTCTACAAAGTATTGACTCCGGGGGGCGCCATACAAATGTACACCACACTTTTCACATATTTATTTGTAAAAAAAAGTTGAAAACCATTTATCATTTTCCTTCCGCTTCACAATTATGTGCCACTTTGTGTTCGTCTATCACATAAAATCCCAATAAAATAAAAATGTATGTTTTTGGTTGTAAAATGACAAAATGTGGAAAATCACATATCATTGATACCGAATGGTTTACCACACTTGCATACTAAATGCTGACTAGGAGTATTGTGCTAAACCATTATAGGTAATAGTAAAGTTTAGGTATCGGAGGTGTGGTGCAATGACCAAACCTACATGAAGTGATTTAGTTTGGTTTCTTTTAGTATGCAGTCATAATAAGGTAGTCTAATACACTGAAACAACACAGTGCAGGTACCTGAAGTGGGCTGTCTAGCACACAACAATGCATCTTATTAGTAAAGCAAAAGCAGAAATCTTCTGGTCAATGAGAAAAAAAAAAAAGTATTAAAAAAATCTGCAATGGCAGGACGTACCGAGCGTTTGATGCACAGTCCTGAAAACTCACGAATGAGCACCAGTTCAGAGTCAGTGAACATTGTCTCAGGGTTGGTGGTCAGTTGCAAGGCACCTGTGACCAGTAGGAGGAGGAATAGTGCCCCATCATTGGTGTCAGTGGGAGGAATAGTGCCCCATCATTGGTATCAGTGGGAGGAATAGTGTCCCATCATTGGTATCAGTGGGAGGATTAGTGCCCCATCATTGGTATCAGTGGGAGGAATAGTGCCCCATCGTTGGTGTCAGTGGGAGGAATAGTGCCCCATCATTGGAATCAGTGGAAGGAATAGTACCCCATCACTGGTGTCAGTGGGAGGAATAGTGCCCCATCATTGGTATCAGTGGGAGGAATAGTCCCCATCATTGGTGTCAGTGGGAGGAATCGTGCCCCATCATTGGTATCAGTGGGAGGAATAGTCCCCATCATTGGTGTCAGTGGGAGGAATAGTGCCCCATCGTTGGTGTCAGTGGGAGGAATAGTGCCCCATCATTGGAATCAGTGGAAGGAATAGTACCCCATCACTGGTGTCAGTGGGAGGAATAGTGCCCCATCATTGGTGTCAGTGGGAGGAATAGTGCCCCATCATTGGTGTCAGTGGGAGGAATAGTGCCCCATCATTGGTGTCAGTGGGAGGAATAGTGTCCCATCATTGGTGTCAGTGGGAGGAATAATGCTCCATCATTGGTGTCAGTGGGAGGAATAGAGCCCCATCATTGGAATCAGTGGGAGGAATAGTACCCCATCATTGGAATCAGTGGAAGGAATAGTGCCCCATCATTGGTATCAGTGGGAGGAATAGTGCCCCATCATTGGTGTCAGTGAGAGGAATAGTGCCCCATCTTTGGAATCAGTGGGAGGAATAGTGTCCCATCATTGGTGTCAGTGGAAGGAATAGTACCCCATCACTGGTGTCAGTGGGAGAAGTAGTGTCCCATCATTGGTGTCAGTGGGAGGAATAATGCTCCATCATTGGTGTCAGTGGGAGGAATAGAGCCCCATCATTGGAATCAGTGGGAGGAATAGTACCCCATCATTGGAATCAGTGGAAGGAATAGTGCCCCATCATTGGTATCAGTGGGAGGAATAGTGCCCCATCATTGGTGTCAGTGAGAGGAATAGTGCCCCATCTTTGGAATCAGTGGGAGGAATAGTAGCCCATCATTGGTGTCAGTTGGAGGAATAGTACCCCATCATTGGTGTCAGTTGGAGGAATAGTGTCCCATCATTGGTGTCAGTGAGAGGAATAGTGCCCCATCATTAGTGTCAGTGGTAGAAATGATGTCCCACTATTGATGTCAGGAAGGGCCGGGTAAGCAAAGGGCAGCATCCGACCCTCAGGCCATAAATTTGGAGACCGTCGCCTTAGATAAATGAACAACATGAACCTGAAAGCGACAATGTTTGAATGAAATTCTACAGGCCAGCTTTACATTTAGCTTAGAATGATGCCAGATGCCTTTATGTTCTGCTAACACAGAGGCTACATTTACATATATTATACACACACCATCCTGTATCCTTTGCTTCACACACACACACAGTATATATGAAGCAAAGCATACAGTAACGTGCAAAGAGGAGAATGCAAATTACATGGACATGCAAAAAACTGAAGAAAGAACAAAAGATTTTATTTGGGTTACACTGCACTTTAAATATACAGTAAAGACAAAGTGGCTGGAGAAAGGAGATAGTAAGCTGAATAACTGGGTTGCTTTTGTTGCCAGCAATCAGATGTACAGTATATAAGAAGATTGTATAGTAGAATCAAATACACTCAGTACCTGCCATAATGGAGGCATAGAGAGGCAGCTTGCGTAGGACTGGGAACTCATTATTCCTCATGGCGTAGCAGTCGGGGTCGGCATGGTACGTCAGAACCAAAAGCTTCACCAAAGAAAGGTGTCCCTGTTCACAACATGTGACCAGCAGCCAGTTCAGAAGAGGCTTGTGACTACATGCATCTGAAGGGTTGGAAAAAGACAAAAATATATAAATGTACATTTTTAAAAAATGCATACGGGTTCATTATTTATATATAGAGAGATATCTCTCTCTCTCTCTCTCTCTCTCTCTATATATAGAGATATATATATAGAGATATATCTATATATATCTATATATATAGATATATATAGACATATATATATATATATATATATATATATATATATATATATATATATATATATATATATGATGGCATAGGGGCATATTATCCAGAGAAGATCATTTTATTCAAAACCCCCTTCAGTAAAAACATAAAAAATTACATAAAAAAATAATAATGGCCAGAAAAGAAATGCAGACAGTAAAAATTGCAATGTTCCTTTGAATCGGAGGACAGCAGAGTGCCCCTTTATATTTGTGATCACTAGAAAGACTCCCTTTTATATTGGTTGTTATTATAGAAGTGCCCTCCTATACTGAGGGTCAAATGCCACCTTACATTGGTGACCAGCTTACGCTGGTGACCAGAAAGAGAGGTACGCCCTTACATTTGTGACTAGTGTAGTGATTCCTTACATTTGTGGTCTATGGGAGAGGTGCCTCCTTACACTGGTCATTAGAGGGAGTATCCCCCTTACATTGGTGGTCAGTGGTAGAGACGCCTCCTTTCATTGTTGATTATAAGGAGGATCCCCTTACATTTGTTGTGAGTGGGAGAGATGCCTCATTGTGTTAGTGGTCAGTGGAATAGATGCCTCTTTACGTTGGTGGCCAGTGGAATAGATGCCTCCTTACATTGGTGCTCAGTGGGAAGAATGCTCCACACTGGTGATCAGAAGGAAGACCCTTAGATTGGTGCTGAGTGGGAGAAGGCCCTCTTTACATTGGTGATCAGTAGGAAGACCCTCCTTACATTGGTGGCCAGTGGGAAAGAACCTCCTTACATTGGTGGTCATTGGGAGAAGGACTTCCCCTTATATTGGTAGTCCATGGAAAGAATGTCCCTTTACATTGTGAGTCAATAGGAAGAATGCCTCTGACATTGGTGGTCAGTGGGAGAGGTGCCTCTTCACAATGGTGATTAGAAGGAAGGCCCACTTACATTGATGACCAATGTAGCATTCCATTACATTGTTAATCAGTAGAAGAGGTACCCCCTTACAATGGTGGCTAGTGTAGTGCTCAATTAAATTGGGGGTCAGTAGGAGAAGTGCCTCAGTGCCTCCTTACATTGATGATCAGTGGGAAGACCCTCATTAAATTGGTGGCCAGTAGGAAAGAACTCCTTACATTGTTGCTCATTGGGAGAAGGATTTCCCCTTGCATTGATAGTCAGTGGGAAGAATGTCTCTTTACATTGTGGGTAAATAGGAAGAATGCCTCTGACATTGGTGGTCAGTGGGAGAGGTCCCTCCTTATGCTGGTGATTAGAAGGAGAACCCCCCTTACATTGGTGGCCACTGTAGCATTCCCTTACATTGGTAATCAGTAGAAGAGGTACCCCCTTACAATGGTGGCTAGTGTAGTACTGACTGACTTTGTGGGTCAGTAGGAAAAGTGCCTCCTTACATTGATGATCAGTAAGAAGACCCTCCTTCAATTGGTGATCAGTGGGAAAGAACCCCCTTACTTTGGAGAGTCATTGGGAGATGGACTCCCCTTTATACTGGTAGTCAGTGGGAAGAAATTACTTTGTGGGTTAATTGGTAGAATGCCTCGGACAATGATGGTCAATGGGAAGAATGCCCTTTTGCAGACAGCTAAAAAAACATTGTGCTGCGCTAATCTGATATTAAACTTGTATCCCTTCAAATGTACATAACCTCACTTATATATAATATAAATATATGTATAGAACATACATGAACACATATCGAGTCATAACACATGCAGCATTTCAAAACTAAATACATAGTGCAAACAATGCTGTAAAAAGATTGTGTAAAAATAAACTTTACAAAAGGTTGTGAAACAAAATATACATGAATAATCCAGTCCAAAAGTCCCAATTCAGAAGACCAGTGCCAGTGAAATCCAGAAAACAAGTTCAAAGGAAAACTTTGCAGTGAGATCCACACCACCTATAGATTTCAAACTTCAAAGGAGGGGGCGGGCCTACTGGTGTGTCATCAGTAGGCCCACCAGCTGAACACGAAAAAGCTGACACCTTCCGATGACGTCACAGAAAAACATGGTGGCATGGGACTGAGCCGTGGCAAAACAGAAGAGTATCTTAGCTGGACAATACTGAATACACTTGGTGGGTAAGTATCTGAACTGCGCAGAAGCCAAATCCCTGTAAGCAGGGGTTAAAAAAAAAAAAAAAAATAGGGGGGAGGGGGGAGGCTGAAGATCTGCTTTAGGGAACACAAATAAATAAATGTCTGGGGCCTGAGCAGCAAGTGCAGTGTTCCTTGGTCCAGTTCTGCAGGAACCCCTGAAGAAGCCATGATGTAGACACTGAGGTCTCAGCTAAGCTTGGCTGGAGGACCTATTTGCTGATCTCAGCCTGGGAATCCAGTTGGGTCTGGAGGAAGCTAACGGGAGAGAGCCAGACGGAAGTTGATGAGAAAGAATCCAGCTGTCCTATGGTGGTGTAAGTCTTCATCTCCCTCACTAGGAAGAACCTGGTTGATATCAGAGGCAACTGATAATTATGTGGCTATGTGAGTAGATGACCCCAATGCTAAAATAGTCTGGGGCCTGAGCAGCAAGTGCAGTGTTCCTGGGTCCAGTTCTGCAGAAACCCTGAGGGAGCCATGACGAAGACACTGAGGTCTCAGCTAAGCTTGGCTGGGGGACCTATTTGCCAATCTCAGCCTGGGAATCCATTTGAGTCTGGAGGAAGCTCACGGGAAAGACCCAGGTGGAAGTTGATGAGAAAGAATCCAGCTGTCCTATGGTGGTGCAAGTCTTCATCTCCCTCACTAGGAGGACCCTGGTGGATATCAAAGGCAACCAATGACCCTGTGGCTGTGAGTAGATGACCCCAATTCTGGGGTCTATCTTGTGCAGCAGCCATGGAAGTTTTGGGGTTTGTGGAAGCACGTAACGTGAATTTGGATGAGGTGTTAAATAAATACATGTGTCTGTGCCCATGAGCTTTACAATTTTACTGATTTGTACTGTAGACTACTGGAGCTATCATCATCATCATCATGGTTTTATACATATTGTGAATGTGAATTCTCAGTATGATGAAAAGTATTTTTAGAAAGCTGTAAGTCTTCCAAAACACAGTTTTCACTTCCACTAAACAAAATGCATTTCTCAAAGTTTGTCTTCCCTAAATAGATTTTTTTTCTTTCAACACATGCATAATTCAGCAGTGAATTCAGCAGGAGAGTCCACATGGTATTCTTTGTTTGAAATTTGAAATGCAGACATTAAAAATTCTGCACTTCCAGCTCCCGCAGAATATGCCATGTGCCTGTTTAATATAGGTCACATCCTGCAGGGAATGGAGGGGCGGAGGATTGAAAGGAAGGTTAAAGGAGAAGTATAACCAAAGCACTTTTGGCCTTACTTCTCCTGTGGGTCACAGGAATACACTTAGTTCTGCACTCCTGTGACCCAGAATCAGCCAAAGTTCACTGTGGGCTGTCATCACAGAGCCAGTCCAGGCTCTGCAGGTATCCTGACAATAATTAGATGGCTGACCGGCAGCTGGCTTAGCCTCTCAGCGCTCCTCAGAGAGCCTGAGCCAGCCAAATGCGTGGGAATGTGCAAAATAATATAGCATGCATACTTTTAAACTCGTGCCGCACCAAACCCCATGCTACTGGGGTACCAGGCAGTTTGGTGCCTGCAAACGTGCACGCATTTGCTAGATGCATTTAGGGTGCCAATAACAATTAAAGGTACTCGTGCGTGTCTAACAGAGGGCAGCTCATTCCCGTGCGGGTGCAGAAAATGCACGTTTCCCACATAGGAATTGATGTGAACGGGCCCTTAAAAAAGAACTAAACCTTTTTTTTTTTTTAAACTGCAAGCCAAGCAGGCAGCTCTTTATTGCATAGAAGACATGCTACATGCTGGGGTTTGATTTAGTAAAACTGGAGAGTGCAAAATCTGGTGCAGCTCTGCATGGAAGCCAATCAGCTTCTAACTTCAGCTTTCAATTAAAGTGGTTCTACAGGTTGAAGGTTTTTTACCTTAATGCATTCTGTGCCTCTTGATCCAGCGATGTGCATGAGAGCAGTTTCTCTCCCGGCTCTCTCCCTCCTCATTGGCTCAGACACAGCAGTGGGAGCTATTGAGTCCCGCTGCTGTTAATCACAGCCAGTGAGGGGGGAGCAGTGGGTGGGGCTGAGCCCCATTCTGTGTGTCAAGGGACACACAGAGCAGGGCTCAGGAACGAGCACGCACAAGTGCCCCCACAGCAAGCAGCTTGCTATGGAGGCACTTAGCAGGAGGGAGGAACCCAGAGCACTGGTGGGGGACCCTAGAAGAGGGGGATGGAGACTGATCTTTCCTTTAGTATCACTTTAACTGCTTGCCGACCAGCCACCAAGGATTTACTGTGGCAGAATGGCACGGCTGGGCAAAACGTTACCTTACGTCGCTTCGCCTTTTAGCCACTAGCGCCCGCACCAATGACCGCTGGGCTCCCGCGATCGCTCTCAGACCCCTTTCACACTGGAGCCGTTTTTCAGGCCCTACAGCACTAAAAACAGCGCCTGCATAGTGCCTGAAAAAAGCCTTAGCTGCAAACCCAGTGTGAAAGCCCAAGTGCTTTCACACTGGGGCGCTGCGCTGGCAGGGCGTCACAAAATGTCCTGCAAGCAGCTTCTTTGCAGCGGTGGAGGAGCAGTAAATGTACACCACTCCTCCACTGCTCCTGCCCATTAAAATCAACCCTTTTTCGGCCGCTAGCGGGGGTTAAAACCGCCCGCTAGCGGCCGTATATCGCCGCTAAAAGGGCGCTAAACATAGCGCCGCTTTACCGCCGACGCCCATGGCGCTTTCAGTGTGAAAGAGCTCTTAGGGGAGCAGAGAGAGATTGTGTGTTCATACTATGTATGAACACCGATCTCTCTCCCCTCCTAGACAGTCCCATCCCCTCTACAGTTAGAACACACACTAGGGAACACAGTTAACCCTTTGATCGCCCCCTAGTGCTAATCCCTTCCCCTGCCAGTGACATATAATCAGTAATCAGTGCATTTTTATAGCACTGATCGCTGTATAAATGTCAATGGTCCCAAAAATGTGTCAAAAATGTCCGATGTGTCCGCCGCAATATTGCAGTCCCGATAAAAATCGCAGATCGCCGCCATTACTTGTAAAAAAAATAAATAAATAAATAAAAATGCCATAAATCTATCCCCTATTTTGTAGAGGCTTTAACTTTTGAGCAAACCAATCGATATACGCTTATTGCTTTTTTTTTTAACCAAAAATATGTAGAAGAATAAATATCGGCCTAAACTGAGGAAAAAAATTCGTTTTTTTGATAAAAAATGTGAGATATTTATTATAGCAGAAAGATATTGTTTTTTTTTTTCAAAATTGTTGCTCTTCTTTTGTTTATAGCACAAAAAATAAAAAAGGCAGAGGTGATCAAATACCACCAAAAGAAAGCTCTATTTGTGGGGAAAAAAGGACGTCAATTCTGTTTGGGTACAGCGTTGCCCTACTGCGCAATTGTCAGTTAAAGCGATACAGTGCCGAATCGCAAAGAATGGCCTGGTCATTGAGCAGCCAGATCTTCAGGGGCGGAAGTGGTTAAGCATTAACAAAAAAAAAAAAAAACCCTGGAAGCTGATTGGCTGCCATGCACAGCTGCACCTGATTTTGCACTCTCCAGCTTTAGTGCATCAACCCCGCTATGTCTCTTCTGCAGTAACGCACACTTACCCGCCTGCTTGCAGTCTTCCACTAAATGCACACTGAGCTGCCTCCATAGCAGAACCCTCTGGCTGCACCGGATCGACTGACAACCGTGTGCATGCATGGGATGATGTTACCCCCCCCCCCCCACCAGCCAATCAAGAGGCTGAAAACCCGACACCCGGACGAAGAGGACGGTACCTGGCAAGGGATGTAACAGCCGCATTGCTGGAAGATGGAGCTGAGTATTTTTGGAGGGGTTTGGTTTAAATTTAACTAGTTGCTTTGCAATGTATGAGCCCAGCACAGGTTCCCTATAACAGATAGGAGGAATGTCATTTTTACCTGGCAAGGAATCCAGTAACAAGGCTACAGAATCTCCGTGGCCATAATGAGCTGCAATTACTGCTGGATTGTCATCGTTGGGTTCCGTCGGTAAAAGCACTTGAGCCTCGTGAAGCAGATAGCGCACAGATGGTAAGTCCCCACAGGCAGCGCTGATTCTCATGAGATGGAGCTATACACATACAAAACACAGTCTGTTAATGAGAATGAATGAATGAGAATGCTGTCAACACAACACAAATTCACAAATCGTTACTCCCCCTCGCTGCTGCACAGAGTGTCTACAAACACAAGTAGAATTCCTCGATTTCAGTCATTTCACGGACAGGATTACCACTTAAAGTGAATCTGATATGTTCTCATGTTAAGTGCTAAATAATGTGATGCAGATCACAGTTTATCTATTAAAGCTGAACGGGGGCCTAGGTCTGTGTTTTCTAGGTATCCGCTAGATGGCCACTAATAAAGAAGGAGTTCCGTATTTTCTTTTTCTATGTCATGGCCGATATATGGGAAAGAGGCTTGATTTCCTCTCCAAGTGAGGCTTGAATCCACCCTCTCTTTCCAATATAGCCACCATACGAAAACAAAGCTTGGTTGCCCGTTTTGCGTATATAAGGTGATGGCTCAGCGCATCGCCCGTGCCCCAGGAAGACGTCACGTATGACGAAACATGTCGGGCAGTGCTACGCGCTGACGTCATCACGCTTCACGTGACCCCAGAAGTGTGGGTGTTCGTTCATTATTTTATTGCCGGTGTCTTGCCGAGAAAGTTCCCCCGGCGTATAAGGACCCCCCTGTACTGCGCAGGCGCATCGCTTGCGCAGTACGAACGACTAAGGAGCCGCCGAAAATAGCCGAAGCTCAAAACCTTCAATCAGCTGTACATGGCGCCTGCGCCCTGAGTCCAGGTTCAAGCGCCACCATCCAAGTGGACCTAGAGGGAGAATAAAAAAGTGCCGAGCGAAGCGAGGGCATGCCCGAAGCGTGGCGAGCAAAGCGAGCCCGCGAGCGGGCCCTCTCACAGGCGCCGCGTACAGCTGATTTCTATTCTATTCGGGTTCGGCTTTTTCCACCGGCTCCTACTGCGCAAGCGCTGTGCCTGCGCAGTAGAGAGGGGTCCTAATCCGCCGAGCGGAACTTTCTCGGCAGAACACCGGCAAGTGCTTTTTATGCTGTTTTTGTACATTTTTATGGAAAAACTTTTTACAAATAAATGAGCAGTGTTTAAACAAAAACGCACTATTGGAGCTTTTATTTTTTATATTTGCTCCATGCTCATTTTGGAGATTGATAACCTTGGAAGAAAGTGGGGGGATGGTGGCCAGCGATTGAGAAGGACGTCTGCGGCTCATTTACACACCTTGGTCCAGGATCCATCTTAGACCCTGCAGAGGGCTATATATCTGCTGGCGTATATGACCTCGCTATAATAGGAGGTCCACATCTTCTGGTAAGAGTGTTTATTTCTTCTGACCCTCACACACCACGGAGGGATTCATCACTTTCTCTTGGTGGTGGTTGAAAACTCCGAGAACTCTTCCCCTCTCTTCAGATTTGTATCACCGCATATTTTCCCCTCGCAATGAGCCGCTGACTGCAGCGGCGCATGCGCACAGGGGATTCTCGGCTGACAGCCCAGCAAACTCCGGAGCTTGCCGGACAAAAGTCTCCTGCGTGCATGCGTGGGAGTGACGACATCGCGGCTCCGGCCACTCACAGCGCCGGAGCCGCAATACCCGGAAGACACACCGAGGGGAAATGTCAGCTCCCTCGGCGTGGACCGGGTGAGATGCCGGCGCCTCGTTCTAAGGTAAGTATCTCATAATGAGCTAGTATGCGGTGCATACTAGCTCATTATGCCTTTTCCCTTGCAGGTGTAAAAAAAAAAAAAAAAAAGCCAGCGGGTATACAACCGCTTTAAGAAACAAGTGTCAGAAAAAGATTTAGACTTTAAGTGGTTAAACTTCCTGCATTTACACGTTGTTTGAAAACTTGGCAGACTGCCTGGATTTTTTTCTTTACACACAGAAGTTTCCCTTTGATCCAAGAAGGAAGAGCTATACAATGTTTCTTCTTAAAACTTGGCAGACTGCCCAGATGTTTTCTTTTGACAGCTGAGTGAGCAGATAAGTCTCTCCACTTGTTATATGAAAGAATCGGCAAACTCTGCAACAGAGATCGTCAGGGGGGGTTGAATCGAGATCACGATTTTTTAATGATTAATTGTGCAGCTCTACTAGTAACACTCGATTTTGTCCCCATTGGCACAGAATGAATGTACAAGCAGTTTCACAATATAAACAGCTCTGAACTTTTTTGTTATGAATACACCCATGCATTTCCTGTCCAAAGAAGAAAAGCGGTGGGCAAGCAAGGCTTGATCTGTACTTACGGCTGCTAGCATTACTGCCTGAGCTCCGCCTCCTGTCAGATCAGCGGCAGCATTCCAATCTCTTAAGCGCAAACCCGTACTGTAAACTGCGCATGCGCGGGACCTAGGTTGCACACTCCTATGGGAATCAAATGCCCCATGATCTGAGGTGGAGCTGCAAATACAGATCAGGAGAAGTTTGCCTGCACTGGCCCCCCCCCCCCCCACAAAACCAAACCAAACCATGGAAAAATTGTCTGGTCCCTGGTGACAAAAATTTTGGGGAGCGCTGGGGTGGATGGGATACCAGTAGTGTTAGATGTCACTTGCTCACCTTTTCTTGCTGTGGAAGGTTCTCTTCACAGATGCTCTTCACTAGGTCATGTGCTTTATCTTTATCTCCTTCACAGTACATGGCCTGGATCTCGGCTATTACTGGGCTCTGATTTCCCCCCAGGTCCACAGGAATGACCTGCTTGTTGCCCATGTTGGCTGAGCCTGCAAGACAAAAAGGGACACGCTATCAGGCATTCCATAACAAGCACTGCAATAGTGTGCACAAGAGTACCTGTGACACATACACAAAAACATTCATTCGTGAAAACTTTCGCTTCCACACATGCTGTACTACTAATGCAGACGGGTTACAATGGATCTTACTTACCAATGAGTTTTGAGTGAAGAGCTGCCTAGGACAGTTCCCATTGATTTACAGAAGTTTACAGAAATCAGAAACTGGCACTTCTTTTCTTAGGCTCCTTTCACACTGGGGCGGGGGCATTGTCGGCGGTAAAGCGCCGCTATTTTAAGCAGCGCTTTACCGTCGGTATGCGGCCGCTAGCGGGGCGGTTTCACCCCCCTGCTAGCGGCCGAGAAAGGGTTAAAACCACCGCAAAGCGCCTCTGCAGAGGCGCCTTGCCGGCGGTATAGCCGCGCCGTCCCATTGATTTCAATGGGCAGGAGCGGTATACACTCCGCTCCTTCACCGCTCCGAAGATGCTGCTGCCAGCGCATCGCTCCAGTGTGAAAGCCCTCGGGGCTTTCACACTGGAATGAAAGCAGCGGCACTTTCGGGTCGGTTTGCAGGCGCTATTATTAGCGCAATAGCGCCTGCAAACCGCCCCAGTGTAAAGGGGCCCTAAGATATACATTTAACCACTTACGGACCAGGCCTTCCTGGTACTTTTTGTTTACAAGTAAAAAAAAATCTGTATTTTTTGCTAGAAAATTACTTAGAACCCCAAAACATTATATATAGAAATATATATATATATATTTTTTAGCAAAGGACCTAGAGAATAAAATGGCGATTGCTGCACTGTATTTGTTCAGCCGTTTTTCAAACGGTATTTTTTTGGGTCAAAAATCCACTTTAATTAATTGTAATGCAAAAATGTGTTTGGTAAAATATAAAAGACAATGTTACGCCGAGTAAATAAATACTTAACATGTCACATTTCAAAATTGCGCACACTCGTGGAATGGCGACAAACTACGATATTTAAAAAGTCTCCATAGGCGACAATTTAAATATTTTTACAGGTTACCTCTTTAAAGTTGCAGAGAAGGTCTGGCGCTAGTATTGTTGGGCTCATGGTAACGTTCGCAGCGATACCTCACATATGTAGCACGAACACCACTTACATATGTACGCACGACTTATGTATGCGTTCGCTTCTGCACGCAATAATAAATTAAATTAAAAATGTTTCTTTTTTATTTATTAATTTTTTACACTGTTCCTTTAATTTTTTTAATCCTTTTATTCTGATTACAAGGAAATTCAGGGTGAATAAAAATCAAACAGATTTATTTGATTTTTACCAATGATAAAAAATTAAAAAATCATATTTTTTTTATTTCAATCAGATGTATTAGATTTTTATCAAATTAATTTTAAGAAAATGCTTTTGGAGTAAAAATCTATCTAAAAGATAGTTTTCTATTTAAGATGCATTAATAATTAATTTAGTTTATTCAGCATGAAATGGAGCTTAAGTTATGTAGCACGAAGCTGTATATTCTGCAATATTTACATTTTTGGAAAACTCATTCAATGAATCCAAGCTCTGCAAGCTGAGATAACATGCACCGCATTGATGCATTCAAACAATGTCGCAGTAACTATGAAATGATGAAACAAAGTTCAGGAATATTCCTTTATCCCATCGTTTCGCAAATCTATGTACACTACAAACTGTATGATGGAATCGGTTCTGATATCTGTGTTTTACTAACCTGACAGCTTATTATTCTAAATAGAAAAACCTTCATTTTGTTGGCAAATATTAAAGATTCTAACTACCAACAAGAATAAGTCCTTACATTTAAAGAGCACCTGTCATTTAAGATCCATCATGGCAGTGCCTGTTAGCGGCATCCACTCGCCTGCTGCCGCCACGTCCCTCACCTTGTTGTGTCACTGCCGCATCACCAGCCGTCCCATTAAAGTGAATGGGACTGTCGGTGGGTCAACAGCGGGTCAGAGGAGGAGCCGCTGTGGGACAGAGATGACAGTTGCTCAACCTGATTTAAGTCAAATAAACATCCCTTGTAAAAATATAAGTAAAAATGTAAAAAATGTAAAAAATGTAAAAATATAAGTGAAAAATGAACCCTGGGAGGGTAAAGTTACTCTTTATGTAATCAGAATTCTCTTGCAACTAAAAGTGAACATTTTAAAAGTTATTTCACAAATGAAATTGCATTTCCTGTAAAGCAAAATGATTCTTTTGCTAAAATGCAAAGAAGCGACCTATAAAAGCCAAACAAACATTCTAAAGGCTTTAGATCTGCGTTTCTCAACCTTTTTTCAGTCAAAGGCACCCTTTAAAAATTATGGACAGTCCTAAGGCACCCCATTCTAAAATGTAAAAACGATTCTAATAGTTTTACATAATGCCGCAACATCCACAAGGCCAAGTAGGACAGCCAACGTTAGAGGCGATTTATTCTTCCAAAGCAAATACAGCGCATCCGGAAAGTATTCACAGCGCTTCACTTTTTCCACATTTTGTTGTGTTACAGCCTTATTCCAAAATGGATTAAATTCATTATTTTACGCAAAATTCTACAAATAATATCCCATAATGACAACGTGAAAGAAGTGTGTTTGAAATCTTTGCAAATTTATTAAAAATAAAAAATAAAACAATCCCATGTACATAAGTATTCACAGCCTTTGCTCAATACTTTGTTGAAGCCCCTTTGGCAACAATTACAGCCTCAAGTCTTTTTAAATATGATTCTACAAGCTTGGCACACCTATTTTTTGGGCAGTTTCTCCCATTCTTCTTTGAAGAACCTCTCAAGCTTCATCAGGTTGGATGGGGAGCCTCGGTGCACAGCCATTTTTAGATCTCTCTGGAGATGTTCAATTGGGTTCAAGTCTGGGCTCTGGCTGGGCCACTCAAGGACATTCACAGAGTTGTCCCATAGCCACTCCTTTGTTATCTTGGCTGTGTGCTTAGGGTTGTGATCCTGTTGAAAGATAAACCTTTGCCCCAGTCTGAGGTCCAGAACGCTCTGGAGCAGGTTTTCATTAAGGATGCCTCTGTAGATTGCTGCATTCATCTTTCTCTCGATCCTGACTAGTCTCCCAGTTCCTGTCGCTGAAAAACATCCCCACAGCATGATGCTGCCACCACCGTGCTTCATTGTAGGGATGGAATTGGCCAGGTGATGACCAGTGCCTGGTTTCCTCCAGACATGACGCTTGCCATTCAGGCCAAAGAGTTCAATCTTTGTTTCATCAGACCAGAGAATTTTGTTTCTCATGGTCTGAGAGTCCTTCAGGTGCCTTTTGGCAAACTCCAGGTGGGCTGTCATGTGCCTTTTACTGAGGAGTGGCTTCCTTCTGGCCACTCTACCATACAGGCCTGATTAGTGGAGTTCTGCAGAGATGGTTGTTCTTTTGGAAGGTTCTCCTCTCTCCACAGAGAAACGCTGGAGTTCTGCCAGAGTGATCATTGGGTTCCTGGTCACCTCCCTGACTAAGGTCCCTCTCCCCCAATCGCTCAGCTCTAGGAAGAGTCCTGGTGGTTCCAAACTTTCTATTTACGGATGATGGAGGCCAATGTGCTCATTGGGACCTTCAATGCTGCAGAAATGTTTCTGTACTCTTCCCCAGATCCTTGCCTCTATACAATCCTGTCTCGGAGGTCTACGGACAATTCCTTGGACTTCATGGCTTGGTTTGTGCTCTGGCATGCACTGTTAACTGTAGGACCTTATATAGACAGGTGTGTGCCTTTCCAAATCATGTCCAATCAACTGAATTTACCACAGGTGGACTCCAATCAAGTTGTAGAAACTAGTATTCCAATGTTTCTCTTCTCCCTCAGTTTTTCTCCATCACTCAGCTAGTGTGACCCCAACGTTGATGGAGAGGCATCCTCCTTATCAACCAATGATGCCATTGGTTGTTAGGATGCCAGCAGCTAGAAGGTTGTAATGATGCACAATAAAAACCTGAGACTTATGCAGGCCATACACGGTCGAATTTCGAACGAATTTTCTTTTCAAAATCAGAATGTTCGTTTTTTTTTGTGATCCGATGACGCCATCATTGATTTTCGAAATTCGGCCAACCAAGCCTTCAATTTCACTGCATGTTGCTACAGAAAAGAATTTTCGTGGCTGGGAATCTTCTTTTCTCTCCGTAAATTTTCTTTTCTTATTACATTTCTCGCACGATTCTCCCATCATTGATTAGAAAATCGTTCGTTTTTCTAAAAATTTCCAACATGTCCGATTCCTAAAATTTGATTGCCGCATGAAAATCGGCCATTGTTGCAGCCCACTAATGGTGCGAAATTCATACGAAAATTCTTTCATATGATTTTCGAAAGAAAATTCTTACGAAATTCGAACCGTGTATGGCCGGCATTAGTGTAACTAAAAAGGCAGCCTTCATCCACACGCCGGCTTGTATAAAATTTTTGGGCAATGTTTAGCCATTCTGCCAAGGCACCCTGGTTGAAAAAGGCTGCTTTAGATTATTCAAAATAGTTATAATTAGATTTGTCCAGACACCAACATTCGTCTTTCAGATGCTAAGTAAATGGGTCATTTCTGAATGTCCCAAAACGGCAAGAAATAAGTGTTTTTCACTCCACGTTCTTGCATAATGCAGACAGATTCTGACAAGCTTTGCTTGTTAATTATTCAGCAAATTTCAAGTCCTAGCGATATTTGAGAGGACTCCAGAGGATCAGACCATTAGCAAGGCAGTTTCTTCTAATTTTTGAAGGGCAAAGTCAACCTTAACTCCTTCAGGCCAAAGGTTTATTTTCAGCACAGAGAACCCCAGGCAGGTGGTTCTTGGCGGAGGGCTTTCAGCACTGAAAAACAGTTATGCCCCGTACACATGATCGGACTTTCCGACAACAAAACCGCAGATTTTTGTTCGAAGGTTGTTGGCTCCAACTTGTCTTGCATACACACGGTCGCACAAATGTTGGCAAACAAGTACGAATGTGGGAACATGGTGACGTACAAGACGTACGGCCAGCCTATAAAAAGGAAGTTCAATGGTCATGTGATATCTTCATTACAAACGCTAGTTTTACAAGACCGATCGCTTCCGGCTTGTACTTGATTCCGAGCATGTGTGAACTTTTGTGCGACGGACTTGTGTACACACGACTGGAAAGTCCGACAACAAAGTTTTGTTGGCGGAAAATTTGAGAACCTGCTAGCCAACGTTTATTGGTGGACAGTCCGACAACAAATGTTTGATGGAGCATACACACGGTCGGACTTTCAGCCAACAAGCTCCCATCCAACATTTCCCGTCGGAAAATCCGATCGTGTGTACGCGGCATTATAGTTGTAGTTTGTGCCCACCGGTCCCTGTTACAGAAAAAAGGGGGAATCTTGACAGGGGCATGGCATGACTATTGAAACATGAGGAGTACTTCCACTCCTGGATCTACCTATAGTTGCATAATCCGCATCCCAATGACAAAAAATAGGAAGCCCCATGTTTCACAATCAGCCCCTAAAGCAACTTTCCAGTGGCTGTTTGAACCCCCCCCAAACCACAAGGCAGTTTGCGGTCTGCTTACAACATGATGCCTGGTATACAGAGTGAATCACCAGGCTCTGTAAGGAGCCCACCTGCCATACCAGAGCACCTCAGGCATCGGCAGCGCCCATCCACAGAGTAACTGCACATCTCTCCTACAACGAGTTACCAACTGTACAAAACAAATGGCCACGACTCCCACCTATAAATGGACTTTGCAGCAAGGAGCAAATGGAGGGGCGACGCATGTCAAACAAAACCAAAAAAAATTTCCAGCTCAACTTACCGACCAGCCTTCCACGTACCGAATTATCGGGTCTAACAGTTTGCGTTAAAACAGGGGTTAAGTTTTCACACATTTGCAAATACATGCGTAAGCTGCAGAGCCTCTTCACGGCTCCCCAGTGTTATCCGCAGTCCTAACTCGATTTGAGAGCCTTCACAGTGGAAGCACATGCATTATAATAGATAGGCAGAGGGCAGGTAAGCCTGGAGGGAGCCCAGTCCCCTCCTTAAAGGCACAGGGTGCACTGGACACCCAGCATATAACACAATGGCAGCAATGTCCAGTGTGTCCCCTCACCAGTATTCCAACAGTGCAAAACAAATGGCCACTGCCTCTACCTATAACTGGCCTTTGCAGCAAGGAGCACATGGAAGGGTGATGCATGTCAAGCAAAACCAAAGAAAATTCCCAGCTCAACATACTGACCCGCCTGCAACCAACCAAATTATCCTAACAGTATGCGTTAAAAACAACTGTCCTGCTGGCACTGAAAGTGGTGTCTTCCTGCCAGATGCCAATGAACAATGGTCTCTCCCACCACCTCAGGAGCCTGAGACTTTTTCACTAATGATATCCTTTGTTTTATTCTTATAATCCCTTATGTTCTTTGCATATGCTGTTTGATATGCTTGTTTCAATGTTTGAAAGGTAGCTTTGGGCTCTTTTACTGGTGATGTTGCGTTTAGCTCCTTTCTCCTTATACTGCCAGGGTCCCTCACATTGTGGGATGTGCCCTGTCTGGTCTTTCTGCTCTTAGGTCAACTATTATGTTACATACTGATAGTGAGGTGGAGTTGGCACACAGATCCAAAGCTTTCTATTAAGTTTCACTCCGAAGTCTGCCTCATTCTCTCTCAGATATACCAGTCATTTTATCTCGGTTATTATGACCAATAAGGAAAGCTTCCATTCACACCTTTAATGGAACGTGCATCCTCAGCCTTGAAGATGTACCTCCTGCCAGCATTGGTGGTTGTTCTTCAGATTAAGTACGGTACCAGAGTAAAAAAAAAACAGAGAGAAGCCAAGATAAAGCAGCTACTTGTTAACAACTGGAACCTAGCTATAAAGCACAGCAAGGACCCCATTTAACAGCAGAACTTTTGTCCCCGAGACTCGCTAAATTCATTTGAAGCCAAATTGGCCCCCACCCACTGTTGCAAGTGATGTCACCTCTGCCAGGTGGAAATTCTCTCTCGTACATCCCAACCCTTAATACATCTCGAGGTCCAAAGTCAGGCCAATCTAAAGAATAGCAGATGCTTTTGAGGTATTCTATTCCTTCTTTTACATGTATGTTTATGTCTGGTACCAACTCCCTGACCACATCCAGTGCCACCTCTGAAAAAAATCTTTCCCTACATTTCCTCTTCCAATCTCCCCAAACTTGACCACTGCTGAGCACTCCCTGATTTACCAATCACGCTCATAGAATTCCAAACAGCCATCAAAAACACTAAACCAGGTAAATCCTCAGTCCCAGGTGGCTCCAAAGCTCCCCACCCCCCATTTGGGCTACCACTTTGAGAAAGCCTTCAACCCAAAAGGGGAAGCTCCGCTTGCTTTCACCCCCCCCCCCCCTCCACTGCCACATTTGGCACTTTTTGGGGGAGAGGGCACCTGGTTTTAACAGGTACCAGCTCCCACTTCCAGATCAGATCGCTGTGGCGACCTGAGCCGGAAGTTCGTCCCCCTCCTTGCCCCACAGTCTTCTAGGACACATTCACAATGTGACTCGCACAGTAGGAAACCGGCTGTAAAGTTACAAGGCCTCACACTTTCCATTTCCCTTTAGAATGAAGAATATGGCTCAGGTGAGGACATCGCTGGATTCCTGGACAGAAAATTGTCCTTATATTAAAAGTCAGCAGCTACAGTATTTGTAGCTGCTGAGTTTTAATTTTTTTGGGGGGGGGGGAGCCTGGAGCTCCAAAAACTCTTGCCTTTCCCCTGACTCCCCTAAGGGCTCACAATACAGTGCTTCTCCAGAAGGCAAAACACCCTTCTTCTGGCTCAAGCTACCAACCAATTTCAATGTTAAATATGAAAAACGTTCACCAATGCTTTATACACTTTATGAAACACTTTATCTACTTAGACAAAGTGGGCCTTATGCAGTCTTACAAGGCTTGAGATAACAATCATCAAGGCCTTGAACTTGATCCACTCTGCTGAAGCTACCTCAACCCCGCGCCTTCTCGTGACAGACACAGAGAAGGACTTAGATCGAGTAAATTGGAAGCGGATGGAGCTGGTCCTTCAGCGCACAGACAAGTTCTCTTTAGTAAGACATCCACTGAAGCTGACGGAGTGCAGACTGCAACCACCACATCTATGGACTGACGAGTTGCGATACACGAAACATTGGTCAGCGAGCGGCCGGCTGCAGAGAGGAGGGAGTTCTGACAACAGCTACATAGTTAGTCTGGTTGAAAAAAAATCATCCAGTTCAACCAATAAAGGGGGGAAAAAATATTATACAATCCCTTATACACAATCCTTTACCCACAGTTGATCCAGAGGAAGGCAAAAACCCCAATAAAGCATGATCCAATTTTCTCCAGCAAGGGAAAAAATTCCTTCCTGATCCCCCGAGAGGCAATCAGATATTCCCTGGATCAACTTTACCTACAAATGTTAGTCCCCATTTATATTATGTATAGCCAGGAAAGTATCCAGACCTTTTTTAAAGCAATCTATTGAGCTGGCCAGAACCACCCCCGGTGGGAATCTATTCCACATTTTCACAGCTCTTACTGTGAAGTTTCCCTTTGTCAGGGCTGGCTCAGCTGTCGGCTAATTGGCAGCTCTCTTCTCTCTCCATAGTTAACCAGCTGTTGTGGATCTGCTCGTCAGTCACGCCTACTTAAAGATCTCCAGCTCACTTCATTCCTGCCTTCGCCTTGGTCACATCACAAGAAACCCTCTCCTGCGTTCCTGTTTAAAGACTGGCTTTGCTGACATCCCTTCTGGCTCCTTATCCTGCTTGCTGTTCCTCTACTTGGATCCCTGACTTCTGGCCTGGCTGATTAGCCGATCTGGTTACTGAACTCTGGCTTGGCTGACTACCCGATCCAGTTACTGGACTCTGGCTATGCTTTGACTACGCTTACTCTATTTACCTTTTTATTAATAAACAAGTGTGATTTTACTGTACTTCTGTCTCGGTCTGGTTCATGGTTTCTGACACCCTTTAAGGTCCTCTGTGATGACCTTAAAGTGAATAACTCAACACCCAATTCACTATATAGACATGGGCACTGTCGAAAAATTAGTTTTAATCTTTTTTGTTCTTCGTTTTTCGGGACATTCGTAAATTCGAAAATTTGTAAATTTTAAACTTTGAAAATCTGAAAATAAGAAAGAAAATCTGAAAGAATAACTAACTAAGAAGAACTATTAAATTATAGGTATTGGAATTTCCTTTCAAATTTGGCTGTTAGTGAACGTAACGAGTACGAATTTATCCGAAGTTACGAATTATCCGAAATAACAAATGCCGCATCTAAACAAATGGAACATTAATAATAAATAATAATAATAATAAAAAGAATCTTATTGTTATTATTAATTTGTTACGTTCCATTCGTTTAGATACGGCATTCGTTATTTCGGATGATTCGTGTCTTTGGATAAATTCGTATACGTTACGTTCACTAACAGCCAGATTTGAAAGGGAATTCCAATACCTATAATTTAATAGTTAGTAATAGTTAAGTTATTATTAGTTAGTTATATCAGATTCTCGAATTTTGGGGATTTTGAATTTCCGAATTTTCGAATATTCGGAAAAAATCATTAAATATTTCCAAATGAACGAATTTGTCGAAAATTCGTTAAAAAAACGAAATTCGGAACTAAACGAATTGCACATGTCTACACTATATGGACTACCTATGTATTTATACATGTTGATCATTCTTCCTCTGGGCTGGCCTAGCTGGGATATGGGAGCCAATGGGTGCCGTCACTGCTCCCAGAATTCTCAGCTGTTGTGGAGCGCTCCCTGAAACAGGGGAGCCGGAGCTGCAGGATCACATGACCGGACCGAAGGGAAGTATCCAGATCTTTTTTACACAGGGCAAGCAGGATAGGTAGCAGTGTGGGGGAGGGGGATACATTTTTAAGAATAGTTATGGTGAGGCAGATTTCCACTTTAAACACATATATTTTTATTTTATGTTTTAATTGGGGAAAGACTACAAGGTTAACACATAGTCCAAAGTTCCCGTTATTCCTGGCCGGTGACCAAGGCGAGGATTCGAGACTATTCCTACAATGACTCTGGTCCCACCTCAGCCTTCTGTCTAGTCTCCATACCCCCTTAGATGGTTTCAAGTTTATATCTTATCTAGATTTGTGCTCATTAAACCCTTGACACTGATGTAATGCAAATATGTGGCCTTCGGCTTCAAGGGGCTGTACCGGGGGTAGAGCGGACAGTCAGCCTACTTGTAATGACAACCGATGCGGCCTCGGATCCCTCCATAAAGAGTACCTGTCACTGACTATTACTGTCACAAGGGATGTTTACATTCCTTGTAAAAGCAATAAAAGTAATCGAAAATAAATGTAAATGGGACAGTGTAAAAATAGAAATTTTTTTTTTTTTTTTAACCGCTTACCGAGCGGCTCACGACGATATATGTCGGCAGAAGGGCACGTACAGGCAGATTAATGAAGGGGATGAAGCGGTTTGCAGGCACGCGCATGCCCGCCGTGACCTCCGTGAGTATGATCGTGGGTCTCGCGGACCCGATGTCCGCGGGGATACCCGCAATCGTCTCACGGAGAGGAAGGACGGGGAAATGCTTATGTAAACGAGCATTTCCTCGTTCTGCATAATGACAGGACACTGATCACCGCTCCCTGTGATCGGGAGCGGTGATCAGTGTCGTGTCACATATAGCCCATCCCCCCCACAGTTAGAATAACTCCCTAGGACACACTTAACCCCTTCACTGCCCCCTAGTGGTTAAACCCATCAGTGCTAGTCACATTTATACAGTAATCAATGCATTTTAATTGCACTGATCGCTGTATAAATGTGAATGGTTCCAAAATTGCGCCCAAAGTGTCCGATGTGTCGGCCATAATGTCGCAGTCACGATAAAAATCGCTGATCGCTGCCATTACTAGTAAAAAAAAAAAATTTTTAATAAAAATGCCATAAAACTATCCCCTATTTTGTAGACGCTATAACTTTTGTGCAAACCAATCAATAAACGCTTATTGCGATTTTTTGTTTTTACCAAAAATATGTAGAAGAATACGTATCGGCCTAAACCGAGGAAAACATTTTTTTAATATATTTATTATATCAAATATATATTTATAAATATATATATTATATATTTTTATTATAGCAAAAAGTAAAAAATTGTGTTTTTTTAAAAATTGTCGCTATTTTTTTGTTTATAGCGCAAAAAATAAAAACCGCAGAGGTGATCAAATACCATCAAAAGAAAGTTCTATTTGTGGGGAAAAAAAGACCGTGCAATTTTGTCTGGGAGCCACGTCGCACGACCGTGCAATTGTCAGTTAAAGCGACGCAGTACCGAATCGCAAAAATTGCTCCGGTCTTTGGGCAGCCAAATGGTCCGGGGCTTAAGTGGTTAAGCACCCCATCCCTCTGTGTTTGCACGCAGAAGCGAACTCATACACAAGTTGGGCCCACAAACGTAAACAGCGTTCAAACCACACAAGTGAGGTATCACTGCGATCGTTAGAGCGAGAGTAATAATTCTCGTGGAAGACCTCCTCTAAAACCCTAAACTGGTAACCTGTAGAAATTTTTAAAGTGTCGCCTATGTAGTTTGTCAACATGTTAGGTACCGTATGTACTCGAGTATAAGTCGAATTTTTCAGCACATTTTTTTGTGCTGAAAGTGCCCCCCCTCGACTTATACTCGAGTCAAGCACTTTTCTGCAGCAAAAAAATTAATTTTCCGAACCGACTTTGGGGCCCCATATCTCAGGGCCACTTGGTGCTAGGAACCCCAAATTTGGTGTGCAAACCCAGTGGAACTGGTACAATAACATATCCAAAGCTGGGGTTCCTAGCACCAAGTGGCCCTGAGATACGGGGCCCCAAAACCGGTTCGGAAAATGTCATTCTCTGCTGCAGAAAAGTGCTTGACATTTTCTGAACTGATTTTTGGGGCCCTGTATCTCGGGGCCACTTGGTGCTAGAAACCCCAGCTTTGGAAATTTTATGGTGCTGGTTCCACTGGGTTTGCACACCAAATATGGGGTTCCTAGCACTAAGTGGCCCCGTATCTCGGGGTTCAGAGACCCCAAATTTTGGCTGCAGCTAGGGGGCATCCAGGAACCCTTAACTACCAAGTTTGACGTTCGGGGGACCTATGGCTGCAAATGGGCACAGTGAGGCATGCAAATGGGCACAGTGATGCTGCAAATGGGCAATGTTGACCCTCTTTTTCCACTTACAGTAGCTGTGCATTTCTCACCCTCATCTTATACTCGGGTCAATAAGTTTTTCTCATTTTTTTTGTGGTAAATTAGGGCCTCGACTTATACTCGGAACGACTTATACTCGAGTATATACGGTATCTATTTACTCAGCGTAACATCGTCTTTCACATTATACAAAAAATTGGGCTAGCTTTCCTTTTTTTTTTTAAATTCATGAAAGTATATTTCTTCCAAAAAAATGCATTTCAATGACTGCTGCGCAAAAACAGTGCAACATAAAATATTGCAACGATCGCCATTTTATTCTCTAGGATGTCTGCTAAAAAAAGATTATATTAAATAAATTTTATATATATATATATATATATATATATATATATATATATATATATATATATATATATATATATATATATAAAAATAAATATATATAATGTTTGGGGATTCTTAGTAATTTTCTAGCAAAAAAATACAGATAATAATTTGTAAGCAACAAGTGTCAGAAAAAGGCTTAGGCATGAAGGGGTTAAACTTCCTCAATACTTTCTTTTGTTTCACATAAAATAGTTATGGTGAGGCAGATTTCCACTTTAAATACATACGGTATATTTTTATTTTATGTTTTACTTGGGAAGAGAGAGAGAGAGACTACAAGATTAACACATAGTCCAAAGTTCACCTTTAGAAAGCTTTTATTCCTACTGTTCATTGTTGCATCACAACACGCCCGGGCAAAAATGTTTTTGCAGCAAAATGTTAGTAGATCTGATAAGAACGGGTCGGGATGGAGCAGCTGATAATTCGTATGATGGTGCTGCTTTACAAACATGATGGATGACAATGTGCAGGCTTGTCTCAGCTTGACTGTTGTGTTCATAGGACCCAGGAATTGATGGGGAGATCAGCATTTTTTTTTTTATTTAATTTTATTTTTTTTACACTTTTTTTTTTTTTTTTTATGTGAAACTGGATCAGATTAAGAGAGCGGCTTCTGCATCAAAAGTTAATTATAATTCAAGAAGGTCGGAGGAGCCCATACACAGTTGATGTCTTGAGATATTCGCTTTCAATACATTTTTATGCAAATTATCATGGAGGTATTATAAAACATAGCGTAAGAAACTTTTTGAAATAGCCATTCAGGTTAGGCAGCAGGAACGCAGCCTCCCAGAATATAAAAAACATCCAACATGGTAGCATGGTAATAAGCAAAATATGTAGCCTGAAAAGGTAGAGTAGGTATCAACGTGCCAGGCAATTTTGCAGCAGCCGGAACAACAATAAGCAGATCAGAATGTCAAGTCTGAAAACAACATGACCTGCAACCAACTGGCGTTCATAATGGAGAATTAACATTTGTGACGCGGCAAATTATGTTTTGTCTGCGGAAAATCTGATCATGTGTACGAGGCTTTAGGCCCCTTTCACACCAGCGGACCGAAAAACTAAAAGGCAGACCTGATCGCACCACCCATTGTTCTCTATGGGGCAGCGGATGCCACGGACATTGGTTCATTCCCAGACTTGGTTCATACCCTAACTTAGCTAGGGTAGGCGGGGCACTTTGGTGGGGGTGAGCCACACCTCCTGACCTTTGGCGGAGGTCCCTAGTCCAATCCCTAAGTCCTGGCCTTGTTCTTAAAGGGAAAATCCTAACCCCCCCCCTAAAATCCACAAAAAATAGATGTATGGCGATAAGTTCACCATCCATCCAGCAGATCGGATCGGATGAAAATGGACACACAGTCTGTTTCCACCCGATCGCCCCATAGAGGAGAGCGGGCTCTGTCCGTGTCAGAGCACACAGGGACCTGTCATCCGCCTACTCGGTGGGGATCAGAGGAGAGATCCCCCGCTGAGCAGGCAGATTCTGCTTGGACGAATCCACTCCATCTGAGAGGGGCCAATAGCAAAAAAAAATAACAAACAATGGTTTTGCACATAGCAGCCCCACCCTCAACTTTTTCGGTCCCCTCGCCGGCGATCCTGGCTCCTCCCACCTGCCGAGTGCCCCCCAATAGCAAGCCTTTTCGTTCTCAAGCCACGCTCTGTGTGTCCATTCACACACAAGCATGGCTCGCCCCCGCTCTCTCCTCATTTGCTCACTGGCTGTGATTGACAGCAGCAGGAACCAATGGCTTCCGCTGCTGTGTAAACCAATGAGGAGAGAGAGACCTGGGAGGAGTCGCTGCTCTCATGCACATCGTTGGATGGAGATCAGGTTTGGGGGCTGGGGGGGAGGGGACTTCACCCAGAAAGTATTTAACCTTAATGCATAGAAGGTAAAAAAACCCTGAACCTTTGGAACCACTATAAAAAGGAAAGAAGGAGGAAGTATATTCACAGTGGAAAGGTGATAAGAAAAAGGGGGGGGGGGGCAGGAGTGGAAAGAGCTTAACAAAGAGAAAAAAAAGGGAGGAATGGGGGGTGGGGAGTGGACGTTGAATGCCCAAAACCAGCAGCATAAAGCCGGACTCCTATAGTGAAGTATAGCCCTGCACGGACAGTGACAGGTGGGCGTATTGTATCCATGGGGTCCATATCTAAAAGAATCTATTTTGCATGTTCAGTAAGATGCTGGTTAGTTTCTCGTTAATAAAAAAAAAAAACTTGACACGCTGACGAACTTCCTTAAAAAAGGAGATAAATAGTTTATTCCAGGATTTTGGCGATAGTCTGTTTTGCCTCTAGCAGAATGTGGGTCGCCAGTTTGAATTGGGGCTTAGTAAGATCGTGAGGTGTAATAAGACATACTAGGGACCTCTGGGGAAAGGACAATTGAACAAGGAGTGTACGAGCTTCAAGACCTTGGTCCAAAATCGTGTGAGCATGGGACATGTCCACCAGGCATCAAAAGACATCACCCGGGTTCAAGGCAGCCATGAAAGCCCAGGCCAGTAGAGGAAGGCTGAAGAAGAGCTACATCGTGTGATGGGACCATGTACCATCTGGTACCGGTTTGGAACACAGAAATGTCATGGGATATTCAATGTAGACACGAAGTAAAAGCAATGCAGCGTGTTGCCCAAATTTCTTTTTTTTTACAAATTCCAAATGTGTGGGAGTGTATTGCAGAAAGAAAAGGACAGCTGGTGCTAAAGTTGTCACGGCAATTTTATGTTTTTTTGTTTTTTTTTATTGCCAGAAAAACTGGTGTGTTGGGAAAGAAAGGCTTTTTATTTACTCAAAGTGCAAAGTCCTTCCACGTGCTCCTCATTCTAAAAGCTAGTTATGAAAGAGGGCATTGGGGCGGTTGCTATTTTTGCTTAGACTGCTGATAAGGGGACAATATTCACCTGTCATTGTGTTGTGCGGGGGCTTCAGGTGTGTCCCTGCACCTTTAACCACTTAAAGCGGAGTTCCACCCAAAAGCGGCATGTAATTTTTTTTTTTTTTTGGGGGGGGGGGGGAGTGGGTGCTTGAGTGGGACTTCCTGTCCCATTTCCTGTTTCCGCCTACGGGCCGCCTAGGCGACTCCTCCTCTCCCCCTAGGCGGCTCCTCCCTCTCAGGAATCTTCTGGGACACGCGACAGGTCCCAGAAGACTGCCTGCCCACTAACAGAGCGCAGCGCGGCTCGCGCATGTGCAGTGCGCACCTGGCCGTGAAGCCGCAAGCTGTCACGGCCGGGTGCCCACAGTTTCAAAGGAGGCGCCGAGGAGAGGACGGGGAAAGGAGGGGGTCACCGTGCGGCTGCATCGCTGGACTGTGGAACAGGTAAGTGTCTGTTTATTAAAAGTAACTTTTAATAAACCAAAAAAAAAGCCTGGAACTTCGCTTTAAGGTCCGCCCTATAGCAGTTTTACTTCGACAGGGCGGCACCTCTGCACCGGATCACGTACAGTGCCTTGAAAAAGTATTCATACCCCTTGAAATTTTCCACATTTTGTCACGTTACAACCAAAAAACGTAAATGTATTTTATTGGCATTTTATGTGATAGACCAACACAAAGTGGCACCTAATTGTGAAGTGGAGGGAAAATGATAAAGATCAAGATTTTTTACGAATAAATATGTGAAAAGTGTGGGGGGCATTTGTATTCCGACCCCTTTACTCTGATACCCCTAACTAAAATCCAGTGGAACCAATTGCCTTCAGAAGTCACCTAATTAGTAAATAGGGTCCACCTGTGTGTAATCTAATCCCAGTATAAATACAGCTGTTCTGTGAAGACCTCAGAGGTTTGTTAGAGAACCTTCGTGAACAAACAGCATCATGAAGGTCAAGGAACACACCAGACAGCTCAGGGATAAAGTTGTGGAGAAGTTTAAAAGAGGGTTAGGTTATAAAAAAATATCCCAAGCTTTGAACATCTCACGGAGCTCTGTTCAATCCATCATCTGAAAATGGAAAGAGTATGGCACAACTGCAAACCTACCAAGACATGGCCGTCCACCTAAACTGACAGGCCGGGCAAGGAGAACATTCATCAGAGAAACAGCCAAGAGGTCCATGGTAACTCTGGAGGAGCTGCAGAGATCCACAGCTCAGGTGGGAGAATCTGTCCACAGGACAACTATTAGTTGTGCTCTCCACAAATCTGACCTTAATAGAAGAGTGACAAGAAGAAAGTCATTGGTGAAAGAAAGCCATAAGAACTCCCATTTGCAGTTTGCGAGAAGCCATGTGGGGGACACAGCAAACATGTGGAAGAAGGTGCTCTGGTCAGATGAGACCAAAATTGAACTTTTTGGTCTAAAAGCAAAACACTATGTGTGGTGGAAAACTAACACTGCACATCACCCTGAACACACCATCCCCACTGTGAAACATAGTGGTGGTAGCATCATGTTGTGGGGATGCTTTTCTTCATCAGGGACAGGGAAGCTGGTCAGAGTTGATGGGAAGATGGATGGAGCCAAATACAGGGCAATCTTAGAAGAAAACCTGTTGGAGTCTACAAAAGACTTGAGACTGGGGGGGAGGTTCACCTTCCAGCAGGACAACGACCCTAAACATACAACCAGAGCTACAATGGAATGGTTTAGATCAAAGTATATTCATGTATTAGAATGTATTTTATTTTGCTCCAACATTGAAGCTCTCATAGACTAGAGTTAGCACAGCCCTATACAGAGGGGCCTTTATGAGGCAGTGCGGCTTCCGCAAATAATTTTTAACAGAAATTGTAGGGCATGGCATTTTTTTTTTTTATTTGCCAAGTCCCCTTTCATACTATCACGACTTCAAAGTTGCGGGATTTTGCGGCGATTTCAGGGAATGTCTGTGTAAATTTGAGGTCTATAGACCTCAACTCGCATCAAAGTAGGACCAAAGTAGTACAGGGACTACTTTAAAGTCGCACAGATATGAACAGTACTCATTGGAAATCTTGGGGTACGACTTGTCATGCGACTTTGCAGTCCCAAGTCACAGGACAAGTCGCTCAAGTGTGAAAGGGGCCTAATTATTGCGTGTGTTGGGAAAATTTTGTCTTGTTTATTCAGTTTTCTAGACCACTTGCCCCAGCAGCCCTAATCACGTCGGTGTATATGGACAGCACAGTGCGTCCAGGACCAAGGACAGCAACAGTACTGCATGTGCAACTTCCCAGACTCCTGTCAATCAATGGAGGGAGGTTTTAAAGGGTGGGCAACAACATAGTCCACCAGATGACAGGGAAAAAAGGCAATTCCAGCATTATGTTTACTGCTTTCTTAAAGCAGAACTAAACCCATTGATTGAATTGTTTCCCCAGGCATGGTGTGAACGAGAACTCTCACAGCTGCTTGTTTTCTCAGCCGAAACTTTCAAGCCATCAAATGACTGGTGTCATAACTGATCACATGGGCAGCACCATGGCACCTGCAGATCAACCAGAGGATAAGATGGCAGCTTCCTTGGCTGGAAAGGATAGGGAAGTTTAGTTCCACTATAATGACAAGTGCAGAAATGTATCAGGTGAGCCATACCCTTTATGTGGATAAGGCAATTGCACTTTTGATTGGTGCGACAAACTCTGCCGCATTATTCTACATTAAACACTGAGTACCTGCTTTTTACATATACTCTCCTGAAAAAGTGAGCGTTTTTTATGGAGCGCGTAGAGCGTCACTTACCGTATATACTCGAGTATAAGTCGTTCCGAGTATAAGTCGAGGCCCTAATTTACCACAAAAAAAATGGGAAAAACTTATTGACCCGAGTATAAGACGAGGGTGAGAAATGCACAGCTACTGTAAGTGGAAAAGAGGGTCAACAATGCCCATTTGCAGCCTCACTGTGCCCATTTGCATGCCTCACTGTGCCCATTTGCAGCCATAGGTCCCCTGAACTTCAAACTCGGTAGTTAAGGGTTCCTAGATGCCCCCCTAGCTGCAGCCAAAATTTGGGGTCTCTGAACCCAAAGGGTCCCAAAATGACATTGCTGCAGATAGACACAGTTGACCGAATTTGGGGCCCCGTATCTCGGGGCCACTTAGTGCTAAGAACCCCAAATTTTGTGTGCAAACCCAGTGGAACTAGCACCATAAAATTTCCAAAGCTGGGGTTTCTAGCACCAAGTGGCCACGAGATACAGGGCCCCAAAAATCAGTTCAGAAAATGTCAAGCACTTTTCTGCAGCAGAGAATGACATTTTCCGAACCGATTTTGGGGCCCCGTATCTCGGGGCCACTTAGGGCTAGGAACTTCAGCTTTGGATATGTTGTGGTACTAGGTCCACTGGGTTTGCATACCAAATTTGGAGTTTCTAGCATTAAGTGGCCCTGAGATACGGGGCCCCAAACTCGGTTTGGAAAATGAAATTTTTTGCTGCAGAAAAGTGCTTGACTCGAGTATAAGTCGAGGGGGGGCACTTTCAGCACAAAAAAATGTGCTGAAAAATTCGACTTATACTCGAGTATATACGGTAATATCCAAGAAAGAAATTGCAACATATGCACATCTGGGTTATAGACGTAGGAGAAAGACCAGCTGTGACGTGTAATCCACTAAGGTGAAAATGTTGTAAAAGATATTACCAGCCTTATAAAATGTGTTGTTTTTATGGCCGATTTTAACAAAATTAAATTTTATTGCAATCAAAACAAACACGTCAGTGTACAATGTATCATACATGTGAAGAGGAGGAGCGTTAATGTAATATATTCATTGAAATTGTCATATATGTACTTGTTTTACCAATAGTTATACATTTAGGGTTCAGATAGCTGGTTAATTATTCAAGATCTGGCAGTGGTTCCTTGTCGGAGAGAGAGCTCTCTCGCCCTAACCAATGGTTACAGAATGGGCAACTGGGGGGGGGAGGGGAGGAGACCCGCAGGGTCGTATGAGAAGGGGGGAGGAGGGCGGGACCAGGAAGGGGACGGGGAGAGCGGGAACCCACCAGCAATTTCATTTTGCAGATCGGCGTACATAAGATCTCTACCATTCTGATCTATAGATCTAAACCTGGGCTAGGTGGAGAGATCTCCAATGGGAGGGATCCCCAGGAGTCAATCCACGAAGACCATATCTTGTCAAATTTAGACGGACAATTTCTGTTAATATATGTTATCTTATATAGTGGCAAGACAATATTTAGGGTTTTTCTCCAGGCATTGACAGTGGGCGGCTCACACAACTTCCATCTCAGCATTATCTCCCTTCGGGCGTAATATGTGGCAAATGCTATAAACAATTTGGTATATTTCCCTATACCAGAGTCCACCAGTACATTGAGCAGTAGTGCACGTGGGCACAGTGGAATCTCAGTCCCCGCTATCTGGTTGATGTCCGCCAGGACCTGTCCCCAATAACCCTGCAATCCAGGACACGACCACGTCATGTGCAAGAAGGAGGCATCCAAGTCTCCGCATCGCGGACACGCCGGAGACCTGTCTGGATAGATAACCGCCAATCTGCGCGGGGTATAATAAGCCCTATGCAGGAATTTTAATTGCAGGAACCGGTCCCTGGCGGAGATCAGGTTTGAAACATATGAAGAGACACACGTCTCCCACTCTTCCTCCTCGAGAGAGGGCAGGTCCTCCTTCCACTTCGCATATATTTTCCCCAATTTTGTGGGCCTAGAAGCTGTTATGTGAAAGTATATTGTCGAGAGGGGGGCTATCAAAATTTTTGTGGAGAGTAACCTTTCCACCGGGTCCGACTCAAGGTTGACGCCCCCGGGAAACTGATGCTGAAACGCGTGCCTCACCTGCAGGAAGCGAAAGAACATCCAATTGGGCAGTCCATATTTACTTTTCAATTCCGGGAATGTCATCAATCTTCCCCCTACCACCAAATGTTTAAGAGTCACTATGCCTTTAGTTGCCCAGACCCGTGGGTCCGGTACCGTTCGTAGGTGGGGAAGAGTGGGGTTACCCCAAAGAGGTGTGTGAGGAGATATTGTACCTTCAGAGCGAAAACTCGCCCTGGCTTTCTGCCAGACCGCAACAGTGGTGCGCATTAAAGTCGTCAAGTTCGGATAGGCCTTGGGTCCACGGAACACCAGGTTACTGAGAGCGGCATATGAGCCCAGGATCGCAGCCTCTAAGGTTACTGCGGGGTTATCTCTGGGCTGGGAAAACCACCATCTGGCTGTCACCAATATAGCCGCCCAATAGTATACCTGGAAGTCCGGAAGAGCCAACCCCCCCTGTCCCAATGTCAGCTGTAGAGTGGTCAGCGCCAATCTGGGCACCTTCCCCAACCACAGAAAGGAGGTGATTATAGCTTTTATTTTTGCAAAGTAGGAGGCTGGGATCTGTATTGGGCTATTCCTAAACAGATAGAGGAATTTTGGGAGGAATACCATCTTAATTAAATTCACTCTCCCCACTGGTGTCAGGGGGAGTGACCTCCAGTCCGTGCACTTCTTAGAGAATTGCGCCAATAAGGGGTTTAGATTAAGATCCATGTACTGGGCCACTGTTCCTCCCAACTGTATCCCCAGGTACTTAAATTTGTCCACCCAAACCAACTGGCTCCGGATGGGAGGTCTGGGTCTGTTGGGGCTCAGGGGATAAATCAGGGAGTTACTCCAATTGACCCTAATTCCGGAGAAGGACCCAAACTCATCCACCATCTGTAGAGCTACTGGGAGTGAGGAGGAGACATCATTCAAATACAAGATGGTGTCATCCGCATACAAGGATATCTTCTCCTCCACCACTCCCATTTGTAGCCCTTTAATCCTAGATTCTGCCCGAATTTTGGCCGCTAGGGGCTCCACCGCCAGGGCGAACAGCCCCGGTGACAGTGGGCACCCCTGCCTAGTTCCCAGGCATAGGGGGAACTCCCTCGAAAGTGAATTACTCGTACGTACTTTGGCCCTGGGTGAGGCATACATCAGGCGCAGCCACCCAACAAACGCTGGTCCGAACCCAAACTTCCGGAGGACAGCCCAGAGGTATTCCCATTCAACGGAATCAAACGCTTTCTCGGCGTCCAAAGACACCACTACCCCTGGGCCGCCCTCCGGTGCTGCATCCATGTGTGTCATGAGCCTGCGTATGTTTATGTCAGTCCCTCTGCCCGGCATGAACCCCGACTGGTCCGGGTGAATCAAAGCTGTGATTACTGAATTTAGGCGCCCAGCCAAGGCTTTGGCAAGGATTTTCAGGTCCACGTTTAATAACGAGATTGGGCGATAGGAGGAACACAGCTCCGAATCCTTGCCAGGCTTAGGGAGGACAACGATTACCGCCTCGGACATAGATGGGGGAAGGGCTCCACCCTCAAGTGCTTTCAGCAACACCTCCCTATAGATAGGCAGAATATCTTCTGCATATTGCTTATAAAATTCCGCCGGGTAACCATCCGGTCCCGGTGTCTTGCCGCCCTGTAGGGATTTAACTGCTATCTGGAGTTCTTTGAGGGTAAGAGGACCATCCAATCTCTCCCTAGTAGCGTCCGTTAGGCATGGTAAATCTATCCCCTCAAGGTACGCCTGCAACTCAGGTTCAGTAAATTGCACTCTAGAGCTATAAAGTTCTTGATAATAAGCTGCAAATTGTTCATTTATTTGTGAGGGGTCCGTTAAGGCTACCCCATCAGAGGACCGGATACAGGGTATAGATACTGGGGAGGAATACTCCCTTGAGAGCCAGGCCAACAGGCGACCGCTTCTCTCCCCCTGCTCGAAAATCCTCTGACTCTGATGCAGAAGATGGAGTTTCGTAATTGATGTACGTATGAGAGAGACGTCTCTCAGTGCTTCCTGCAGGGAAGCATACGTCTGAGAGGTACGGTCTCTAACGTAGGCAGCCTCCAGCCCACCCACCCTAGCTTCTGCCCTCTCAAGTTCCTCACGGGCCCCTCTACGAACCTTACCAATGCGGTCCTGAAACTTACCTCTCATACACACCTTAAATGCATCCCAGATAACTGGAACAGGGATAGATCTATCCCAATTCACCCAAAATTCAGTCATATCAGCTCTACATGGGACATCCACCCTTGAGTCGGATAACCAGAATCTGGAAAGTCGCCACAGCCCCTCTGGAGCACGGTTTGTTAGTTCAAGCTGCAGGGAGACAGGGGCATGATCCGAGATCCCTCTAGGGAGGATGACAATGTCCTTAATACTAGACAGGACCATTCCCCCAGAGTAGACCAGATCTATTCTAGAAAACGTTTTGTATGTGGCTGAGTGACAGGTAAATGCCTGCACCCGAGGATTTCTCCATCGCCAGACATCCGTAAGATTGAATGCCTCTGCCCACGCTTTAAGATCGGACGTGGTTCCTAATGACCGAGACATCCTATCCACCTCGGGATCTGGGACCATATTAAAGTCCCCCAGCAGCAGAACATTGTCAGTGGCATATTGTGAGACTTTAGAGATCAACTGGTATAGAAAGGAGATCGAGGCAGGAGGGGGGACATACAGTCCCACCACTACCAGCTCCAAGCTCATTATAATGGCATGGATAATTATATATCGCCCTCCAGGGTCTATATCTAGAGCTAACAAACGGAAGGGAAGTGATTTGCGCACCAAGACACTCACCCCTCTTGCCAGGTTAGAGTAAGTAGAATGGTACGCATGACCCACCCAGGGCCTACGCAAGCTCATTGTTTTCCCTCCCACAAGATGAGTCTCTTGGAGTATGCATATGTGAGGGGACTGTCTCTGCAAGAACTGGAACACCAGTGATCGTTTAATCTTAGAATTTAGACCCCTGGTGTTCCAGGAGACAATGTCACATAAAGACATTAAGCCACCATCGCACATTACGGGCAGGGGGTGACATTACCACCATCAGCGAGCCGCCCACCGTTACATATGCCTTGCCAGATTGTGCAACTATCTCTACATGTAATATACAGTACATAATACATTGATTAAACTGACCTCCCTTAATATACTTGCGTATAAACCAAACAAAAACCCCCCCAAATTTCCCCCCACCCCCCTCCCCGCCACCCCCCACCCCAACCGGAGGGAGCCTTATTCCCAAAATAACTAAAGGCAACAGGCCTCTGTGGAGGTATCGTGTACAAGAAGGCACCGGAGTCCCGTCCTCTGGAGTACAGTTCATGGACCGGGTGATGAAGACTGAAATATGTGGGACCAGTGCAGTCTCCCAGCCTAGGCTGGGGGTAGGAAAACTTAGTTGCAGAACCCGTTAAACGTGAACCTTACAGTAATCCACATCATTTTCAAAGAGTGCAGCCTTAGCTATGTTGCAGAGCTAGACATGGTGGGATGCGCTGCGTATCTTCTCAACCTCTCCCGGCGTAGAGAAGTCCTATAGTTCCGAAAAAATGGCAGCATGATGGGGGAGGAATGGGGTCCCCTCTTAAATAGGATCACGATCAGGATTCATAGTTCAAGTCCCCCACTGCACCAACCCGCCCACTCCCCTGGAAAGAACACAAGGAAATCCAGTAGAAGGAAAGAGGGCTGCCATGTGGGTCAGGGTACCCCATACAAATTTTTGTTCACAGCTCTCCGGAACTTGGGAAACCCGGAGCAGCCCTGTTAGGGGGCGAGCATTGTTGCAATGAGGGTCTCTGCCACCATCTGAGTCTAGGGAGAAGTTCTGCTCTGCCACCTGACTCCTTTACAACAGTGGGATCACCCTATTGCATCCGTGCAAGGATGCAGAAATGAGGAGAAATAAACAGCCATACTCAGTGTTTGCGTACCGTCTCTATCCAGGATGAAGCTTCCGCTGGTGAGGTGAAAAAGCGGGTAGATTCTCCATCTTCCACCCGGAGACGCGCCGGGAAAAGCATGCTGTACTTTATTCCTTTGGCCCGCAGTTTGGCGCGAACTGTATCAAACGATTTACGCTGCCTTTGGGTCTCCATGGAAAAGTCAGGGAATATCATCAGCCGCGTGTTCTCATATTTCAGCTCTTGTAGTGATCTGGCTTCTCTCAGAATCATATCCCTGTCTTTAAAATGAAGCATTTTAAAAATGAATGTGCGAGGGGGGGATCCCTGCGGCCCTCGTGTCGCTGGCATGCGGTGAGCCCTCTCTATAGTAAAGAAGGGAGAGAATCTCGCCCCAGGGAGCAGTTCCTTCAGGAGACGCTCTGTGAATGCAGTAGGGTCCATACCTTCAGCTCCCTCCGGGAGACCGACGATGCGGAGATTGTTTCTCCTGTTCCGGTTCTCGGCATCTTCTGCTCTACTCTCCAGGGCCTTCATCCTCGCCTTCAATGTGTGTAAGTCTCCAGAGTGATCTCGCACGGCGTCCTCAGTCCCAGAGACCCGCTGCTCCACCTCCGCCATGCGACCGCGGAAGGAGTCCAGGTCTCTTCGGATAAAGTCCACATTGGTCTGAACGTGATCTATTTTGTCCATTAGGGCTGCCTGTCCTGAGGCGATCGTTTGGATGGCTGCAGCTAGATCAGCAGCCGTAGCTGGAGGAGAGTCTGCTGCCTCCGTCTGGGACGCCATGTGCGCCGTAATGGCCGCCTGGCTCCGTGTCCTCGCTCCGTCAGGATGTATTGCTACCGACTTGGACTTTCTGAGTTTGCCGCTGGGCATGACCCGGAGCCACCGCTGATCCCCTGGGCTCTCGCTCAGCACAGGATTGGCACCAGATCCCGGGTTATATGAAGGATGAGAAACAGTCTCCAGGAGCTCTGTTACTGAGCGTCCTCTCCCGTCGCCATCCTGGACACGCCCCCTTTATGGCCGATTTAAACTAAAAATATTTGTGTACTTTTAGACCCCCTTCACGCTCATACAGAGTATGAACAGCGATCTGTCATCTCCCCTACACAGTCCCCTCCCCCCTTCAGTTAGAACACACAGTAGGGAACACATTAACCCCTTGATCGCCCCCTAGTGGTTAACCCCTTCACTGCCAGTGACATTTTTACAGTAATCAATGCATTTTTATAGCACTGATCGCTGTAAAAATGCCAATGGTCCCAAAAATGTGTCAAAATTGTCCAACGTGTCCGCCATAATGTTGCAGTCCCGATAAAAATCGCAGATTGCCGCCATTTCTAATAAAAAAAAATTAATAATAAAAATGCCCTAAAACTATCCCCTATTTGGCAGACGCTATAACTTTTGCGCAAACCAATCAATATACATTTATTGCCAATTTTTTTTTTACAAAAAATATGTAGAAGCATACATATCGGCCTAAACTGAGGGAAAAAAATTGTTTTTTTTATATATTTTTGGGGGATATTTATTATAGCAAAAAGTACAAAATATTGCATTTTTTTTCAAAAATCATGCTCTTTTTTTGTTTAGAGTGCAAAAATTAAAAACCGCAGAGGTGATCAAATTACCAGCAAAAAAGAGCTCTATTTGTAGGGGAAAAAAAAGGACGTCAATTTTGTTTGGGTGCAGCGTCGCACGACCGCGCAATTGTCAGTTAAAGCGACGCAGTGCCGAAACGCAAAAAATGGCCCGGTCATTCAGCAGCCAAATCTTCCGGGGCTGAAGCGGTTAATATATGTATAAAGTGATCTGTGTAATTGAGGATGAGAAACTTGGACAAAAAAAAAACACCGCTTTCGGAGCGATCGTCTGATATTCTGATCGTTAGCACACAGCTTTTGAGAGCCGATCACAACAATTCATGAAAAATTTACGGAAGGGACAAACAACAAAATTTCCCTTGCTCGATAACAGAACGAAAGATTTTCGCTTAATCAGTACAGTATCCGTCCGTAAAAAAAAAAAAATCAAGTGACCAAGACCACACATGCTCGGAAATGAAAGAATACATTACATCATCATGGGAAGTTGCATTCTGTCTTATGAGAATTTTCATAACTGTTCGTTTTCGATATGAGCATGTAAAAAAAACAAAAAACAAAAAAAACGATCATTTGTCCAATATTCTCACTGTGTGTACTAGGCTTGAGGATGAGAATGCCAATAGTTATGTAATTCTCTGGATCCCGATTAAAATTTTTTTTTTTTTTTTAGTGACTACATAGATGTACCTGTCTGATACCCTTGCTGAGTGACTGCTGAGATAAAAAGATAGATCACCTGTAAACGCAATCTCTTTCTATCCTTGTTTACAAACTATTTCTATTGGGTACAAAGAAGTGGTACTAAAATCTTTTGTCATATGCCATAAGAAGTACAATACAGGTAGTTTACACATAAAGATCAAAATATATTGTGTGATTGTTGATACATATAGATAGAGAAATATATCTATATATATCTCTATATCTATCTCTCTCTCTCTCATATATATATATATATATATATATATATATATATATATATATATACATATACATATACATATACACACACACACACACATCTCTATATCTATTTCTTCTTTTTTTTTTTTTGGTAAGTTAACAATAAACTCTCGAGATAGATAGATAGATAGATAGATAGATAGATAGATAGATAGATAGATAGATAGATAGATAGATAGATAGATAGATAGATAGATAGATAGATAGATAGATAGATAGATAGATAGATAGATAGATAGATAGATAGATCTATCAATCGATATATCTATATATATATATATATATCTATAGAGATATATACATATATCTATATATAGATATACATATATCTATCTACCGTATATACTCGAGTATAAGTCGAATTTTTCAGCACAACAAAGCTGAAGTTCCTAGCACTAAGTGGCCCCGAGATACGGGGCCCCAAAATCGGTTCGGAAAATGTCATTCTCTGCTGCAGAAAAGTGCTTGACATTTTCTGAACCAACTTTGGGGCCCCATATCTCAGGGATACTTGGTGCTAGGAACCTCAAATTTGGGGTGCAAACCTAGTGGAACTGGTACCATAACATATCCAAAGCTGGGGTTCCTAGCACCAAGCGGCCCTGAGATACAGGGCCCCAAAATCGGTTTTAGAAAATTTCATTTTCTGCTGCAGAAAAGTGTTTGACATTTTCTGAACTGATTTTGGGGCCCCGTATCTCAGTGCCACTTGGTGCTAGTAACCCCAGCTGGAAATTTTTATAGTGCTAGTTCCACTGGGTTTGCACACCAAATTTGGGGTTCTTAGCACTAAGTGGCCCCAAGATACAGGGCCCCAAATTCGGTCAACTGTGTCCATCTGCAGCAATGTCATTTCGGGACCCTTTGGGTTCAGAGACCCCAAATTTTGGCTGCAGCTAGGGGGCATCTAGGAACCCTTAACTACCAAGTTTGAAGTTCAGGGGACCTATGGCTGCAAATGGGCATTGTTGACCCTCTTTTCCACTTACAGTAGCTGTGCATTTCTCACCCTCGTCTTATACTCGGGTCAATAAGTTTTTCCCATTTTTTTTGTGGTAAATTAGGGCCTCGACTTATACTAGAGTATATACGGTATCTATCTATCTATCTATCTATCTATCTATCTATCTATCTATCTATCTATCTATCTATCTATCTATCTATCTATCTATCTATCTATCTCTATAGATATATATATATCTATATCTCTCTCTCTATATATATATATATATAAATCTCCCTATCTATCTATCTATGTAGATATATATCTATAGATAGATAGATTTTATTTATATTATATATTTTTTATATATATATATATATATATATATATATATATATATATATATATACAGAGAGAGAGAGAGAGAGAGAAAGAGAGATATCGATATAGATATATATCTATATAGATATATCTCTATATAGATATAGATGTATATATATATATATATATATATATATATATATATATATATATAGATGTATATATATATATATATAAGATATTGTTCTTCGGACTCTGATACTTGATCTCTTTCTATCCTAATGAATAGACGGAGACTTGCAGTAATAGATATACATGGTCACTGTGCAACAACATCCTACATATGTATCCAGCAAAAATGGCTGCCCCCCCCCCCATGTACTTATATAAATACAGATTTATATACAGATAAAACTCAACCAAAAAACGCAATATGCATTTAGCCTGTATTTTTTTTTAGAGACGCAGTAAAGACATCCTGGAAGCATTCACTGTGGAGTGTAAACAGTCTGCCTCTCATGCAGCCTTGTGATGAAGAAAATGTGAAGACAGAAGAATAGAGTACAGTAGAGGAGATGATCCCCAGACTAGAAATAACTGACCTTGTCATCACGGCTCATCAGTGCAGGATGTCACTTCTTCATATTCCCATCCAGGATGACCTTCCTGCAATCAGAGCATCTCTGGATACAAGGACCTTGTGGAGGGCTCACCTCCGACAGGCGGAGATAAAAGAAAGGGAGGAGGAGGAGGGGAGGGGGGGGGGGGACCATCATCTTCATCTCAGTCCTTCCTGGCAGTTCTCAATTCCCTTGTCCCATTAGAGAGTGTAACATAAGCTTCCCACTCTTCACAGGGGCTTCTGCAAAGATGGAGCCGATAGGCTCCTCCGGTGACAATGTGGCTCCATCTTTGACAAGTCAGGATGTCCATAAAAGGAAAAAAAAATGATAAAAAGCAGAAGCAATCTTATATCATTTGTTTCTTTTCGTTTGGTTTTCAGCAGCTGCCACAGCACCGAAATTGCTGCCATCTCTGATGATGACTGCGGTGTGTGTAATGAGGAGCCGCATCGCTCTCCGCTTGTCATGGATTTTCCTTTCTGTGCTCAGGAGTGTTTGGGACATAAAGACGAAGGGTAAGTTGTGTTTCTCTCTTCATATTATTTAGTGATTCTGTGTACTTTCTGCATTTCTCCCTAAACCACTTGCTATCCATTTTTCATGTAAAATCAGCATTTTTTCTAGAAAAAGACTTAGAACACCCAAACATTATATATGTTCTGAAAGCAGAGGCCCCCCGGAGAATAAAATGGTGGATGTTGCAAATTTTTTATGTCATGCGATATTTCAGCAGCCATTTATTAAACGCAAGCTTTCAGGAAAAAAAATACACCTAATTTTTGGGTAAAGCGTAGTGGCATTTGATTTATATATGAAATAAAAGGAAGTGGTGCAGATTAAATGGATACCAAACATGTCTCAAAATTCATTCATTATATATATCTTCTTAAAGCAGAGGCCCCAGAGAATAAAATGGTGGCTGATTTTTTATGTCACGTGATATTTCTGCAGCCGTTTATTAACCACTTCAGCCCCGGAAGATTTCCCCCCCTAAAAAGGGGTTGTAAACCCTCGCCGTTTTTCACCTTAAAGCGGAATTCCACCCAAAAATGGAACTTCCGCTTTTCCGGTTCCTCTCCCCCCCTCCGGTGTCACATTTGGCACCTTTCAGGGGGGAGGGGGGAGCAGATACCTGTATAATACAGGTATTTTGCTCCCACTTCCGGGCATAGATACCCAAGCCACACGCGGGTATCTACACCACTTCCGGCGCCTTCTCCGTCCCCCCCCTGCTGTCTTCTGGGAGACACACAGGTCCCAGAAGACAGCAGGGACCAGTGGGATAGCGCAGCGCGAGTTGTGCATGCGCAGTAGGGAACCAGGAAGTGAAGCCGCAAAGCTTCACTTCCTGATTCCCTTACCAAAGATGGCGGCAGCAGCACCCGACAGCCGAGGGACAGATCGGCTTCGGGTGCCGACATCGCGGGCGCCCTGGACAGGTAAGTGTCCTTATTTTAAAAGTCAGCAGCTGCAGTAGCTGCTGACTTTAAAAAAAAAAAATTGGCGGAACTCCGCTTTAATGCATTCTATTGCATTAAGGTGAAAAACCTCCTTTGCTGCAGCAGCGACCCTGAGCCCCCCTTCTACTTACCTGAACCCCATAATTCCCACGACGGGAACGAGCACACCAGCTCCGGCCGGTGTCTCGTGTCCTGATTGGATAGCTTGATAGCAGCACAGCCATTGGCTCCCACTGCTGTCAATCAAATCCAATGATGCGGGCGCCGGGGGGGCGGAGCCGGGTCTTGCTGTCTATGTTTGCGGAGGCAGCAGCAGCAGGACACGTAGTGCACCCGAACGGGTGTCCAGGAAGGAGAGCGCTTCTCTGACGTGCCATTCGAGAAGAGGAGCCAGGAGAGCACCGAGGAGGGACACCAGAAGAGGAGGATTGGGGCAACTCTGTGCAAAACCAACTGCACAGAGGAGGTAAGAATGAATGTTTGTTTTTTTTTTGTTTTTTTAAAACCTGAACCTTTACAACCACTTTAATGACCAGGCCATTTTTTGCGATACAGCACTGCGTCGCTGTACCCAAACAAATAGAGCTTTCTTTTGTTGGTATTTGATCACCTCTGCACTTTTTATTTTTTGCGCTATAATTTTGAAAAGAAAAATATTTTTTACTTTTTGCTATTATAAATATCCCCCAAAAAATTAAAAAAAAAAAAAAATTTCTTCATCAGTTTAGGCCAATATGTATTCTTCTACATATTTTTGGTAAAAAAAAAAAAAAAGGATTGGTTTGCGCAAAAGTTATAGCATCTGTAAAATAGGGGTTATATTTATGGCATTTTTATCATTTTTAATTTTTTTTTTACAAGTAATGGCGGTGGTCTGCGATTTTTAGCAGGATTGCGACATTGCGGCGGACAAATCGGACACGTTTGACACTTTTTTGGAAATCATTGACATTTATACAGTGATCAGTGCTAACTGTATAAATGTCACTGGCAGGGAAGGGGTTAACACTAGGGGGCGATCAAGGGGTTAACACTAGGGGGCGATCAAGGGATTAAGTGTGTTCCCTGGGAGGTGTTTCTAACTGTATGGGGGCTGGGCTGACTGGAGGAGGAGAAAGATCGCTGTTCCCAATCACTAGAAACAGCAGATCTCTCTCTACTTCCCTGTCAGAACTGTCTGTTTACATTGACAGACCCCCCTGTTCTGGCTCCCATTCCCGTTATCGCGGGTGGCCAGCAAACATTGCGGCCCGCCGACCGCACGCATGGGGTCTCCCGCCGTACAGCAGGCGTGTGCCTGCTACGGCTCTCTGAAGGAGGCAACGTACACCTATGGCGATTTGCGGGAAACGCGCCGACCTGCCGCCATATAACGACGGCTGGTGGTTTAAACCACTTGCTATCCGGTGCAATTTTTACATTTTTCACGCATGTAAAAAAATCTGCATTTTTTCTAGAAAATTACTTAGAATAGCCAAACATAATATAATTTCTGAAAGCAGAGGCCACCGGAGAATAAAATGGTGGATGTTGCAATTATTTATGTCACTCAATATTTCTGCAGCCGTTTATTAAACGCAAGCTTTCAGGAAAAAAAAAATACACCTAATTTTTTGGTAAAGTGTAGTGACACCATCTGCCTGGAGTTTGCATGTTCTCCCTGTGCCTGTGGTGGGATTCAGTTAACCACTTGCCGTCTGCCTGTTGTCTAAAAATAGCCGGAAAGCTTCTTCCTAAAAGGTGAATTCCATGTATTACAAATTGTACATAGTAACATTGGTCCAGCTTGTACCAGTGTAAGTATATACAGTATGTCCCTGTGGAAGCTGGAAATCACTGTAGTAGGCACCGCTACCCCAGCGATTTCCACCAGCTTCCAGGTCCTAGGAGGCTGTTTGTCCAATCAGAGAACACTTTGCTTGCATACTTACATTGGTTCCAGCTGGACCAATGTAACAATATAAAAATGATATATCCACTGGTGGATATTTCCGCAAGTTAATAATGCTGCTACCGCGGCAGAGGTACTATCCTATGAAACGCTGCGTAATTTAATATATAGACGTACATTTAATACCTCTTCTGGCAACGGGTCACTAAGGGCCTCTATTCAAATTCATAACCATTGCTTGAATCTGCTGGCTGAGGCGGATCATATACGCTCTAATAAGCCTCTATGGTACAACCCCCGTTTACCCCACTTCATTAGTCTTACTGGTTTATTATGGGCGCGGAGGCGTCTGAAATATGCCCACCAACCAGTGGCGTCGCTAGGGGGTGGCTTTTGGGGCTATAGCCTCAAATCTGGGGCCCATAGCCCCGAGTCTCTGCAGGGGTCCGCAAGGGGAGGGGAAGCTCTCTGGGGACCCTGATGCAAGGGGGAGGCTCTTTGGGGACCCTGATTTTAAGGGGGAGGCTCTCTGGGGACCCTGATGTAAGGAGGGGGCTCTCTGGGAACCCTGATGCAAGGAGGAGGCTCTCTAGGGACCCTGATGTAAGGGGGGGGCTCTCTGGGGACCCTGATGTAAGGGGGGGGCTCTCTGGGGACCCTGATGCAAGGGGGAGGCTCTTTGGGAACCCTGATTTTAAGGGGGAGGCTCTCTGGGGACCCTAATGTAAGGAGGGGGCTCTCTGGGGACCCTGATGCAAGGGGGAGGCTCTCTGGGGACCCTGATGCAAGGAGGAGGCTCTCTAGGGACCCTGATGTAAGGGGGGGCTCTCTGGGGACCCTGATGTAAGGGGGGCTCTCTGGGGACCCTGATGTAGGTGGGGTGCTCTCTGGGGATATACACACACACACACGTATATAAATGTATATACATGTGTATGCCCACCCAAGCGTATGACTTTCTTTACTACACCGCTATGGGCTCTAGCCCCAGATATTTTGTAGACCTAGCAACGCCCCTGCCACCAACTATATGAACAGGGTGTGTTGAAACCCCTCACACAAGTAAGACAGGAGCTGGGTATCCCCAAGAGCTGACACTATAGATATCTGCAACTCAAACATGCAACTGCAGCCCAACTGGGTCTTAGAGAGATGAATCTCTATACAGTAAAACCTTGGTTTGAGAGTAACGTGGTTTGAGAGCGTTTTGCAAGACAAGCAAAATGTTTTAATAAATTTTGCCTTGATATACAAGCGATGTCTTGATATACAAGTAGCTTCACGTCACAACTGAGTATAAAAAAAGAGAGGAGAAAAGAGAAGAGAGGAGCCTCTAAGTGTAGCAATATGGTTACATTTAACCACTTAAGGACCAGCCTCGTTTTGGATTTTAAGTGTTTACAAGTTTAAAACAGTTTTTTTTTTGCTGGAAAATTACTTAGAACCCCCAAACATTATATATGTTTTTTTTTTTTTTCTAACACCCTAGAGAATAAAATGGCGGTCATTGCAATACTTTTTTTGCACCGTATTTGCACAGCGGTCTTATAAGCACACTTTTTTTGGAAGAAATTCACTTTTTTGAATAAAAAAATAAGACAACAGTAAAGTTAGCCCAATTTTTTTTTTATATTGTGAAATATAATGTTACGCCAAGTAAATTGATACCCAACATGTCACGCTTCAAAATTGCGCCCGCTCGTGGAATGGCGTCAAACTTTTACCCTCAAAATCTCCATAGGCAACGTTTAAAAAATTCTACAGGTTGCATGTTTTGCGTTACAGAGGAGGTCTAGGGCTAGAATTATTGCTCTCGCTCTACCGGTCGCGGCGATACATCACATGTGTGGTTTAACCACCATTTTCATATGCGGGCGCTACTCGCGTATGCGTTCACTTCTGGGCGCAAGCTTGTCGGGACAGGGGTTTTTTTTTTTTTTTAAATGTATTTTTATTATTTATTTTACATTATTTTATTTATTTTTACCCCGTTTTAAAATTAAAAAAAATTGTGTCACTTTTATTCCTATTACAAGGAATATAAACATCCCTTGTAATAGAAAAAAGCATGACAGGACCTCTTAAATATGAGATCTGGGGTCAAAAAGACCTCAGATCTCATATTTACACTAAAATGCAATAAAAAAAAAAAAAAAGTCATTTAAAAAAAGGACATTGAAAAAAATATGCCTTTAAGAGGCGTGGGCGGAAGCGACGTCAAAACGTCACTTCCGCCCACGCCTCTTAAAGGCATATTTTTTTCAATGTCATTTTTTTAAATGACTTTTTTTTTTTTTTTTTATTGCATTTTAGTGTAAGTGTCATGGAGACGAGTGGGCGCCATCTTAGCCTCACTCGTCTCCAGGCACAGAAGGGAGACGGCCCCGATCGCCTCCACCGCTACCGACGGTTCCGGTAAGCGGCAGAGGGCACCGGATCGCGGCACGAGGGGGGGGGGGCCTCTCCCGCCACCGATAAAAGTGATCTCGCGTCGAATCCGCGGCAGGGACCACTTTTATCAGAAAGCCGGCCGCTGCACAAAAACAGGGATACCAGGGCTTATGGCAGCTAGCTGCTGCCATAACAACGATATCCCCCTTCAAAGTTTGGACGTACATCGGCGTGCGGCGGCCCGGAAGTAGTTAATGAAGGTACAACATTTTGCAACTTATTGCTACACTTAGGAGGTGCCTTTCTTCTCTTTTATACACTGTAAAAAAAATGCTTTGATATACAAGTGCTTTGGATTACAAGCATGTTTCTGGAACGAATTATGCTCGCAATCCAAGGTTTTACTGTAATACAAAACTGGAACAGGTATTGCTCTCCCCGGAACACACGCACCTTGTCTCAACATTTTACAGTCTATTATGGGATAAACCTGCTACCTCACCTTCCAAACTACAGACAAAGTGGTTGTCCACCATCCCAGACCTCACACATGAGGACTGGCAGGAGGTTTACGATTCCTACTAATTTCTGAACCTCATTCAACTGAGGTATATTCATAGTTTTCTATACCCCTAAACGACTCTTTCTTATGCACAAACGAGAGAGCCCTTTGTGTCACAAATGTTGGGTGGAACAGGGTGACTTTATTCACATGGTTTGGGCCTGTTCCAGGATCAGACCTTTCTGGTTGGAGATTACTGAATTCATCGCCTCTAATTTTGAAATTCCTAATGTATGCAACCCAAAATGGTGTCTATTAGGTGTATTTGAGGATGTAGAGTTGCCGCCTAGAACCAAGAGTTTCCTAAAGGCCCATACACACGATAGGACTTTTTGACAACAAACATGCAAATTAGCTGTTTTAAGGCAACATCCTACCGTGTGTACGCTCCATGGGACAAACTTTTATGGTTTTCATCGGACAAATGTTGGCTGTGCAAACAGACAAACTTTCCGGCAACAAAAGTCCTATGGTGCAAAATCCTATCGTGTGTACACAAGTCCATAGGACTTTAGTCCAAAGTACAAACACGCATGCTGAGAACCAATGCAAAAGGTAAGACAACAATACAGAAGTTGACCAAAGATCTGAAAAACCACGTGATTTGGTGAAAGTTGGCTGAAAAAGTCCTGCCGTGTGTATGCTTAGTTTACGGCCAACGCCCTTTGTACAAAAATCCACTGGAAAGTTTGTGCAAAGCTCGATCGTGTGTATGAGGCTTTAGACTATTGCTCTTCTACGCTAGGAAAACGATTGCGCTGTATTGGATAAAACCAGATCGTCACCACTTGGGTCTTTGGAAAAAATGTCTCCAGAACTAAACCCTATTGAGCATCTGTGGGGCATCCTCAAACAGAAGGTGGAGGAGCGCAAGGTCTCTAATATCCACCAGCTCCGTGATGTTGTCATGGAGGAGGGGAAGAGGACTCCAGTGGCAACCTGTGAAGCTCTGGTGATCTCCATGCCCAAGAGGGTTAAGGCAGTGCTGGAAAATAATATTGACACTTTGGGCCAATTTGGACATTTTCACTTAAGTGTGTACTCACTTTTGTTGCCAGCGGTTTAGACATTAATGGCTGTGTGTTGAGTTAACGTATTTATCGGCGTATAACACGCACTTTTTTCCCCTTATAATCAGGGGAAAATCGTGGGTGCGTGTTATACGCCGAACCCCCGCCGGTTGTGAGCCTTTTGGCGGCTTTCGGCCCGCTCTCGGCTGCTTTCGCCCGCTTTCGGCCATTCTTGGCGGCTCTCGCAGTCCCGCGTGAGCCGGCGAGAACGGCTGAGAGCCAGCGAGAGCAGCCGAGACACGCAGAGAATGGCTGAGAGCGGCAGCGCCATTTTTAAACGGCAGCATACTGCAAATAACACAGGGGCAAGGCTGCAGATGGACAAGGCTACAGATGGACACTGACAAGGCTGCAGATGGACAAGGCTACAGATGGACACTGATAAGGCTGCATTGATGGGCATTTAAATGAAAGTTTTTTTTCCTTAAACTTCCCCCCTAAAAGTTTTTATCCTTAAAATTCCCTCCTAAACTTGGGGTGCATGTTATACACCGATAAATACAGCATTTTACGGTATTTACGGCAAATTTACACTGTTATACAAGCTGTACACTCACTACTTTACATTGTAGCAAAGTGTAATTTCTTAGATATAACAAATATATAATTGAAGAATAGGCAGGTAAGTGTATTTAATTCCAGAGGAGACACAATGTTTTTCTTCTGCAATAAAGAGCCTGCCCGCATTTGTTTTTCAGCTTTAGTTCTGTTTTAAACCAATAGGAATGAGTCAGTACATGAACTCTCTATGTTTGGGTATGCAGAAATAAATGCACTTGCCATTATTTGCTCTCTGCTCCCTCCATTTCATATAGTATTAGAAAAACCTATTGATATTATAAACCGTTTTCTAGAATAAATAATAGAAGGGTATTCATTCTCCTTGCCAGACAGTAGATTTATCGGGGATTGTAAATCTGTCAGAATACCTCTCTGGGATTGAAGAGATACTGCTTCCGATGGGAAGGTCAGACTTGAGGTTTTGTTGCCTGATAGCCTGATCAATATTCGGAGTCTAGAATGTTACTGCAGGGAAGAGCGGAAGATGTCCCCTAATAACCCTCATTTAGGTGTCCCATTATACACACTGAATTATTGTAAGATGGCAAAACAAGGAAAAAAAAAAAGCCCTCCAATGGAAACACTGTGACAAATAACACTCCCTTCCACTGACATGTCACTATGTTACCATCATTTTTAAAGTAAGGGGATTGGTCCATATTTTAGGACAGTGGGTGGAGTGCTGCAAATCGCCCTTTATGCCCCAGTGGCCAATTCCACACAATTCCACACTCCGAAGTTTTATTAATAGCACAGATACTTCCTTTTATCCAAATAATGCCCTGGTTTTTCTAATTAAAAAGCTGGTGATGAGTAGATATAGTAGTCGTTGCCTAAGGCTTCATGCACACTAGAAAGCTAAAAACTGTTAAAAAAAAATGCTAAAAAATATTTTAGCTTTTTTTCCCGGCGTTTAACAGTGTTTAGCACAGTGTGTAAGGTACGTTTAGTAGCAGATGATGGTTCTCCACTGACCGCTAAATGTAAAAAGAACAGTTGCCGGCAATAAAAAAAATCCCTTTGGTTCTGGTATGGACTTTAAGGGGAATTCCACACCAAATGTTTAAAAAAAAAACAAAAAACTTGTGGGGTTCCCCCCCCTACAAAATCCAAACCAGACCCTTATCCGAGCATGCAGCCTGGCAGGCCAGGAAAGGGGTGGGGATGAGCAAGAGCCCCCCCCCCCAAATCCTGAACCATACCAGGCCACATGCCCTCAACACTCGGGGGGGGGGGAGTGCATAGTCCTCCTCCCTACAACCCTGGCCCGGTGGTTGTGAGGGTGCCTTATCGGAATCTGGAAGCCCCATTTGTCAAGGTCCCCAGATCCCAGTGCCTCCCCCCCTCCGATGTGAACGAGTATGGGGTGCCCCTACTCATTCACCAAAAGAGTGTCAAAAAGTAAATAAAAAATGCACACAGTTTTTATTTTTAAAAAAAAATGCCTCCTAGTGTAGCTCCATCGTCACTCACGATCAACGTCGGCCGCCAACTCGAAATAATAAAAATCTCTGCACCCAACGAAGGCTCCCGTAGTTTCACAGCTCTGCCGCCTCCCATCGCTAAATAAATGAACATGTCACAAGGTTACCGGGTGGCCCCGCCCCTTGAGACATCACCAACCCAGCATGCCCCCTGGACAGTGACGGCCCACACTTTGTTTATTGTTAAAGAGGGCTTCCAGATTCCGAGAGGCCCCTGCCCACAGACCCCCACAACCACCAGCCAAGGTTGTGGGGAAGAGTCCCTTGACCTCATCAACATGGGGACAAGGTGCGTTGGGGGTGCAAAGCAAAGCCCCCCAAACTTTTTTTCACAATTTTATATTGCCGGCAATTGTTACATTTTACATTTAATTTACATGGCAATTTTACATTCAGTGGGGAACCCCGCTGACAGCTGATGACTCATACGTTGTTAAGGATGTGGCGGCCAGCTTCTTGGCCCGCTCCTTGTCAAACAGCTATTTGCTGGTTGTTAAAGTGTTTTTAACCCTAAATAAAAAAATGGATCATGTTCCTTTAAAGCATGTTACACAGCACAGTGCTTGTGCTTTGTAATTTGGCCCTTTCTATCACCTTAAATACCTGTCTGATCCTGCCTGGTGCTGCCCACCCCCCTGTAAACATCATCATCTGCTCTCTCCCTAGATTCCTCCGTTCCTGCTTCTAAAATAACAGTGTCATGCCTCTACAATCCACTCTTTTTAGATAACATGTGATCCACTGTATGTCCTTCATTTTTAAAAGAGCCGAATTCTACCTTCTTTCAGAGTGTCTCCCGGCGCTCACGTGGCTCCTCGCCTCTCTCCTCCTCTCCTCATGGCTGACGTCAGTAGGGGTGCAAAGGATCAAAAAACTCACGGTTCGGATCGTTCCTCGGATCAGGAGTCACGGTTCGGATCATTTTCGGATCAACAAAAAAAAAATCTCCCCCACTGTAATATCCACAATCTCCCTATTGGCAGAGTATTGGCAGGGTATATTGGCAGAGTATTGGCAGGGTATGGCAGAGTATTGGCAGGGCATTGCAGAGTATTGGCAGGGCATTGCAGCATGGTATTGCAGAAGGGCATTGCAGAGTATTGGCAGGGCATTGCAGAGTATTGGCAGGGCATTGCAGAGTATTGGTATATTGCAGAGTATTGCTGCCATCCGATCTCTTCCCTCCACTGTACAGATCAGTACACAGAGGTGATCGCTCTGTCATTTGACGGAGCGATCACGTGCTAAACGGCCGCCGGGTGTACCAAGATGGCCGCCGCTCCGGAGCTAGGCCTAAGCCGCGGCCTTTCCTATGGCCGAGACCACAGAGCGCTCCACGGATCGCGGGTGTCCCGTACGGATCAACCTCCGCGGATCGGATCACGGATCGATGACGATCCGTTGCACCCCTAGATGTCAGTGGGAGTTCTCGGCCCCTCCCACTGTAGCTGTCAGACTGGGAGAGGAGAGAGGCAAGGAGTCACGTGAGCGCCGGGAGACGCTCTGAAAGAAGGTAGGAAATCTGCATTTTTTTTTTAATGAATGACGTACAGTGGAGCATATGTTGTTATCTAACAGAATGGATTGTAGGGACATGATAAGTGGCTTTACAACCACTTTAAGGACGCAGGCGGCCTCTGCTCACAATTAAAAAAAAACGCTGGGCGTTTAGCAGAGTGTAGGAGCCGGCAGCGGTTTTTCTGCCAAAATGTGGTTGCTCCAGAAGGCGCTGGCAGTTTTTCTTTTTTTCTGCCACTAAACTCTCCTGCCAAAAATGCTGCTAAAAGCCTGTGTGTGCATGAACACATAGGAAAACATGCAGGGGAGTTTAGAGGCTGTTAAAAAAAAACATCTGACGCCCAAAACAGCTGCTGTAAAAACTCCCAGTGTGCATAAGGCCTAAAAAGGTAACATTCTATGTAGGTTCAAGAAGCCAAGAAAAAATTCAGCTGTAACCACAAACATGACGTATCTGAGGGTATCCAAAAAAATATGTATGTGGAGGAAGAGGGGATACTAAATTTTATGTGTCCTAGGCACAGATGTTGTAACAGTGACCTGTACTTATAGAATACCTAAGGCAAAACTTTTATCCAGAGCGGAGAGGAATTAGAACACCACTGTCGCCGTAAGTGGGAAAAAAATCCCAAATTTTGAGTGGTCGCTAGAACAAGAATAGAGGGGAAATACCGGGTGGGAGTACCCTGGTTGCTAAAAAGGATATCCCTCACTGGAGAAAATCACTCTTACTTCCTGTTGTGAAGTCATGGAAAATCTTCCCGATGGGACACGATTATTACAGTGATCTTCACTAGCCTCCGGTCCTATGCCAAGTGACTGCCCTGCTGCAATATGAACACAAGGAGGTACCCACTCAGCACAGGCGCCATTCAGAGATCGGTTTTGCATTTTCTCAATGAATGCAAAGTGCTCTCTGATTGGACGAGGTGGGGAGGTGGGGCTTTGCATTCAATGAGAAAATGCGAAGCATTGTCTGAAGGCCGCCCGTGCCAAGCAGGCAAAATCCTGTGTTCACAATGCAGCAGGATAGTCACTCGGCATTGGACCACAGAATCTACTGGAGATCACTGTAGTAGTGGTGGTGCCCAATGCAGGGATTTCCAGGCTGTAGAGGGATCCCACGGGTATGGTATAATTAGTTTACTCAGGGTATTCCCTGAGGAAGTCATGTGATTTTGTGACAAAACGCATTGGGAGGAGCTTTCAGTGGACTTCATCCCATCGGACAGAATCCGGAAGTGCAATATTTGATAGTAATGGAATATCGGCAACTATTCTGTGGGGCTAATAATAAGCAGTGTGCTCATGCACATTTAAATGGGAGTTTATTGTATGTGGATTGGGCTTAAATAACATGTCTTTTGGAAGTAAAAGCACCATGTAGTTCTTTTTTTTTTCATGGCTATTCCTTTAATAACCTGGTGGAAGGGAGGAGTGGATATGCTTGCTGGGGGACAGAGAATCATATTTATAGGGACCAAGGATACCTTTTGCACTGTGAAGGAGTTGGATTAAAAAGCATCTCAGTTAAATGAACTGCAAAGTTGTTTATTCTTTTTTTTCTCTTGCACTTTTTTTTCCCCCAACAAGATGTTTTTTTATGTTATTGCACCTATTTGTATTAGCTATTTGGTGTTTCCCAGCACTTGCTAGGATATTTCGTGGGCCTTAGGGCGTACATTTCTTTTGTATTTGTGCCCCACAAGCAGCCTGCTACCCTTCTGACTGACATGGCTTCTTCCACCCTGTTAGGCTTGCAATTGGCTGCCATCTCTGCCCAGAACACTTTGGATCCCTGGTCTCCTTGATACCAATGTTGTTTGTTATTTACAGTGCCTTACAAAAGTATTCACCCCCCTTGGCTTTTTACGGTACCTATTTTGTTACATTATAGCCTTTAGTTTAATGTTTTTTAATCTGATTTATATGTGATGGATCAGAACACGATAGTCTAAGTTGGTGAAGTAAAATTAGAAAAATATATACATAAAACTATTTTTCAGAAATAAAAAACTGATAATTGGCATGTGTGTATGTATTCACCCCCTTTGTTATGAAGCCCATAAAAAGCTCTGGTGCAACCAATTACCTTCAGAAGTCACAGAATTAGTGAAATAATGTCCACCTGTGTGCAATCTAAGTGTCACATGATCTGTCATTACATATACACACCTTTCTGAAAGGCCCCAGAGGCTGCAACACCTAAGCAAGAGGCACCACTAACCAAACACCATGAAGACCAAGGAACTCACCAAACAAGTAAGGACAATGTTGTTTAGAAGTACAAGTCAGGGTTAGGTTATAAAGAAATATCCAAATCTTTGATGATCGCTAGGAGAACCATCAAATCTATCATAACCAAATGGAAAGAACATGGCACAACAGCAAACCTGCCAAGAGACGGCCGCACACCAAAACTCACAGACCGGGCAAGGAGGACATTAATCAGAGAGGCAGCACAGAGACCTAAGGTAACCCTGGAGGAGCTGCAGAGTTCCACAGCAGAGACTGGAGTATCTGTACATAGGACGACAAAAGCGTCTGCTCCATAGAGTTGGGCTTTATGGCAGAGTGGCCAGAAGAAAGCCATTACTTTCAGCAAAACACAAAACGGTACGTTTTGAGTTTACGAAAAGGCATGTGGGAGACTCCCAAAATGTATGGAGGAAGGTGCTCTGGTCTGATGAGACTAAAATTTTATTTTTTGTCCATCAAAGAAAACGCTATGTCTGCCGCAAACCCAACACATCACTCAAAGAACACCATCCCCACAGTGAAACATGGTGGTGGCAGCATCATGCTGTGGGGATGTTTTTCAGCAGTCAGGACTGGGAAACTGGTCAAAGTTGAGGGAAAGATGGATGGTGCTAAATTCAGGGATATTCTTGAGCAAAACCTGTACCACTCTGTGTGTGATTTGAGGCTAGGATGGAGGTTCACCTTCCAGCAGAACAATGACCCCAAACACACTGCTAAATCAACACTTGAGTGGTTGAAGGGGAAACATGTAAATGTGTTAGAATGGCCTAGTCAAAGTCTAGAACCTCAATCCAATAGAAAATCTGTGGTCAGACTTCCATCCAACTTGAAGGAGCTGGAGCAGTTTTGCAAGGAGGAATGGGCAAAAATCCCAGTGGCAAGCTCATAGAGACTTATCCAAAGCGACTTGTAGCTGTGATAGCCGCAAAAGGTGGCTGTACAAAGTATTGACTTTAGGGGGGTGAATAGTTATGCACATTGACTTTTTCTGCTATTTTGTCCTATTTGTTGTTTGCTTCACAATAAAAAAAAAAAAAAATTATCTTTAAAGTTGTGGGCATGTTCTGTAAATTAAATGATGCAAATCCTCAAACAAGCCATTTTAATTCCAGGTTGTGAGACAACAAAACACGAAAAATGCCAAGGGGGGTGAATACTTTTGCAAGGCACTGTATTTGCCTTTTTGTTTTCTGTACAATGCATGGGTGACATGAGACTGTCCATTTCAGCTGTTTGCCATGCCATGATGTTAATTGGTAAATGTCTATGTTCACCTTATGTCTGTATGACATCTGCAACTGAGATGTGCTTTTTAAAAAAAGGGTGAAAAACCCCAAAACCCAAACTTCTCCTTTAAATAAATTCTGTTGGTGACAGATGACCTATACTAACCCCATAGTAAGTACAAGTGCTTTGGACACGAACACTCAAAGCCTTTTCATTCAGTCTCCATAGAAAATGCTCTCTTCCACAGACATGAACACTGAAGTGGGCAATCTTGACTCCAGCCCAGGAAATGTGAACATGCAACAAAAAAATTGTGCCTACCTCAGCTTTTGCGAAGAGAAAATGTAAGTGCATCCTGCATGTTAAAGGAGAAGTACAGCCAAAGCTTGTTTAGCTGTGCTTCTCCTGTAGATCACAGGATTACTGTCTGTTCTGCACTCCTGTAACCCGCTGAAGCCCACTGCTGGGTGACGTCACTGAGCCGGTCCAGGGATCTGCCCATATGCCTGGACCCGCACCTGGCTCAGCCTCTCAGCGAGCCCCTGAGAGCCTGAGCTGACCGCTCCCCACCCCCTGCACAGCCCAGTGCTCCAGTGAGCGAGTGGCAGTCACCAGCTCTCTGCTCACAGAGCTCTGAGAACCGAGCGATCAGCAGTCTTTGAACGCTCAGTTCTCCCTGTTAGAGCCAGTAGGGGACAGATGCAGAATTGGACTGATGCTGCATCCACCTAGGCAAGTAGGATTTAAAAAAAAAAAAGCCAACCTTTTCTTTTAAGAAGGAAATTGAAGTTTAAAGGCAAAAGCTGGCCATAGACGGAGCAAAATTCGGCCGGTTCAGCAGGGACTGGCCTGATTTTGAACTGTGTGTGGCTGCCCTTGTTCAACAGAAGTTGATCATTAAAGGGTTACTAAACCCAGGACTCTGCATTCACTATATCTGGTCTCCCACAGTACACAGAACATGGAAATGCAATTATTTTTGTAAATATAAACTAATGAATACCTTTTCTCATCAGCAGTATATAGCAGTCTTGTGATTTCTATCAGTTCCTGGTGAAGCCTGTAGGAAGAGTTTTCATACTGTACCGAGATGTCCTATGAGGCTGCATGACTTTTGACTTTCTGTCTGGACAGTGCTGATTGGCCCTGTGCTGATCACATTGCACCTTCCCAAGAAAAAAAAAAAAACCTCTCTAGCAATACACACCAAACTGAGCATGTGCAGCCTGACTCCAAAGGCTCTGTCTTATCCAGACTTATCCAGGGGGACAGTGCAGGGAGGGGGAGGATCTGTGCTTACAAAATCAAGCAGCCTTTTTTTTTTTTTACACAAAGCAGATAATTAACCCCTTAGGTTCCACAGTGAGTATAATAAGCATGCTTTACTGCACATACAGACTGATTTTACTGTTGTAGGTTTAGCAACACTTTAATGTGGTTGTAAACCCTTACACACCAGTTTTACCTACAGGCAAGCCTATAATAAGGCTTACCTGTAGGAAATATCTCCTAAATCATGCAGGTTTAGGAGATATTTACCATATAAGCTTGCACCGACGTCATTGGCACATGCACATTAAAGAAAGGGCACGATTGTGCCGTTTCTATAGGCCCCGAGCCCTGACCGTCGTCGGCTCCCGTGCCCATGCGTCACACTACTCCAACCAGTCACTGAGCCAGAGTCTACAGTCCCGGAAGGAAGAGGGGTGAAGCTGAACGCCGCCACCAGCGGGGACATCGCGGGCTTCGTTTGCAGGTAAGTGCAACATAATGGGCTAGTATGCGATGCATACTAGCCCATTATGCTTTTACTTTGCAGGGTAATAAAGAGGAAGTAAAACCCATCAGGGTTTACTTCCTCTTTAACTCAAACTCTGTCGAAAGGACACACTGAAAAAAAACATTTTTTTGGCCAATAGGCTGCAGCAGCTGATCAGTGTATTGTGACAGCAGAGAGTCCCGCTGTAATAATACAATGTCCTGCCAGGTGGGATTCCTCCACCCACCTCATTTGTGCGGATATAGGAATCCATTCTTTTTTTTTCTTTCAGCCTGCTTTCATAATTAAGAAAATGAGCCATGACAAGTTTAGGTTCACCTTTTTTCAAAAAAATAACAAAATGCAAAAATTATTGCAGCAAAGAGAAAGTGTATTTATTATTTTTTTGCAAAAGGCTCCAGCAGACTCTTCCCCAATCTCCAAGGTACGGGCTTTCACTTAGACCCCGTTCACATTGCTATTAAAAGCAGGAGCTTAAGGCGTGTTTTTAATGTTCCTCAAACTTCTAGAAAAGCAGTCTACAGCTGATAATATGCACAGTGCACTGAGCTGTCCATATTATCAGAACATGAAGCGCTTGTGTCGCATTGCATTGTTGCACTTCAAAAACAAAGCTTCATGTGGAGTTTGTAAGGAGATGAAGCATCTCAACTCCTTCTATTCAAGTTTATGGTATCGTGCCATAAGCTTGCCGACACGTGTTTGCAGCTCGCTAGGCCTTGTTCACAACGACCAAAAGAAAAATCGGCATCTGGGGTGCGTTTTTTTTAAAGCGCCTTTAACGTGCATTAAACATATCAATTGAGTCTAACAAAGTGCATGAACACTATAGGTGTGTTTGTTCAACGCTAGTATTTTGAGCATGTGAGAGGGGAGCTGGAGGAAGTATCAATGGACCAAGAGTGAGCTGATCACTGCATTTGTGTTCCTTTGAGAACTGGCAGACAGGACTTGTAGCTCATTCATTCACAAAATTTACAGGGGGTTCCACTTGGCCCTAAATACGGGTGTACCACGTAACATGGCCCCAAAAGTAGAGTTAAGGGGTAAGGTAAACGTTTTTTCACCTTAATGCATTCTATGCATTAAAGCAGGAGTCCGGCAACCAATCTTTTTTTTCTTTTTTTTTAGGTCATTGAGACACTTTGCTAATCCCAAAATAATACTCACAGTTTGGGTGTAATATCTCCGCCTCTGTCTGCTTTCGTACTGAAGAATAACTTTAAAAATGTGATGCTGGCTGTTTCCATCTTGCTTGTGGGCATGTGAAGCCCACAAGCATTGATTTCCTGGATGCGGTGATTGCTGTTCATTTACAGCTTGTTCACACGTATGATCATTGTTACCACACTGAATCTTGGGAAGCCTGACACTAAGCTCCCAGGAGACAGTGCGGCGCCGGGGAAAGGCAATAAACACGCCTACTCCCATGGGAGGAGAGACAGGAAGTGCCAGAATAAAGTACAATATAAAGGTAATTACAGCGATAAAAACATTTTTCGTGCGGCATTTCAACATCTATGCAATTAGCTGAAGGGGGTAAGATTAAGTTAAAAATTTGAGTGGAACCCCGCCTTAAGGTGAAAAAACATCTGACAATACTGGGCCCCCCCCCCAGCCCCCCCGTTTTACTTACCTGACCCCTCGAAAGTCCCGCGCTCGCCCCCGACATCCTCTTCGCCACTCAGCCTGGCCGTTGATTGGTTACAGTGGCTGGATTGAAAGCAACGCAGCCATTGGCTCGCGCTGCTGTCAATCACATCCAATGACGCAGCGCACCGGGGGGCGGGGCCGAGTGATATGGTGAGCGGCTATGGCCGCCGGCTGCATCACGGGAGCGCGCCCACAATAACTCAACACCATGGGAGGGAGGGAGCATGAAGGTGTTGAGTCCTTGCGGGGGGGAGCCAAGACAACTGCCGAGGGACCCCAGAAGACCAGGTTCGGGGCCACACTGTGCAAAACAAGCTGCATAGTGGAGGTAAGTATAACATGTTCGTTATTTAAAAAAAAAAATCTTTAGTGATCCTTTAGCCTTTAAAATGGCTGCTGTTCATTGGGGGGGGGGGGGGCGCACCAAGCTGAAATCTATACAGGCAGACCCCACTTTTAAGTACACAATGGGGTTTATTTAGGGACGGACGGACAATTTATGGGGCCCCCCGGCAATAGGAGATTATGGGGCCCCCAGGCAATCAGAGATTATGGGGCCACACAGTATACAATCACACAGTATACAATCACACAGTATACACATACATGTACACACAGGAAACACAGACATGTTTCTATTGGCTGAGAAGGTACTGGAGAGGTGGGGCAGCTATAATCTCCGGATTTTTAGATCAAAAGGATGTCGGGACATTTCAGAGACAGATGTAAAAAAAAAAACACAGATTTATACATACTGTCCCTGGTTTTACTGAGGCTGGCAACCCTGATGGGGCCCCCTAGTGGCCCAGGGCCCTCGGGCAGTGACCCAGTGGCTCAATGGTCAGTCCGCCCCTGGGTTTATTTACTAAAGCTGGAAAGTGCAAAATCAGGCTCACTTCTGCATAGAAACCAACAAGCTTTTAACCCCAGCTTGTTCAATTAAGCTTTGGTAATAAAACCTGGAAGCTCATTGGTTTCTATGCAGAAGGGAGCCTGATTTTCCACTTTCCAGCTTTAGTAAAAAAAAACTCATTGTGTACTTAAAAGTGGGGTATGCCTGTACACACTTGCATTACCTGGTACCCCCTGGATGGAATTCTGCAGCTCTGGATCAAATAAACGAAATAAGCGAAGTGCCACAACTGGTAACATTAAACATCTCAGGAGGCTTTCCAGCCTGATATTGTGCAACTAAAATCAACTCAATAGATCTTCCAGGAATTGTGCTCCATGTAAACGCTGCTTCTCTATAAATTTGAACTTCTAATCCTTCCTGTACCAGAAGTTTCAGAATCAGTCACAATATCCTAAATTGGTAGCACAGGGTATAATCGACTAACACAACGGGTGTTTCTTCCTTGGTTCTTTCCTGCTTGTCTACATACAAATTGTAGGAACCCAAAAATTTAAAGAAGTACGACCGCAAGACGAAATGTTGGGCAATTACACCAGGCACCTCGGAAACAGAAAGAAGAAGAAGGATTCCAAACACAAGAGACGAATACTTGATTCCAGACAGTTCTTGACATTAGAAAGAGTATTGCAGGTCTTCAGATATTTCTCAGCATCGCAATGAATATAATAAAATTATTTTGTTGAAAGCCTAGAGTCAGAATTTCAAACTGTGCTTCAGGGACCTACAAATGCACATAGACACCTGATCCACATTGGTGGCCAGTTAGAGATATGCAAGTATAGGCGCAAACACTGGAGATGGTGATAAAGAACGACAACACAGTATGCCACACCTCCCCCTGGTATTTAGTATCGATGGACAAAAATGATAATAAGGTAGTAGCAAGATGTATAAAAATATACAATACAGTCAATCAAAAGAAAGGTCCCGGGGTCCAAAGGAACAGAATGTTAATGTTAAATCCACAGGTAGGGCTGCCTTCACTGAGAACTGAAACCAAATTCCAAATCCTAGAAGAAACAAAAAGAAGGAAAGGCGCCTCTGGGTGTAGACTTAAAACAGTTTATTGCATAAAATTAGTAGCGATCACACTCACATAGGTGAAGTCATCAAAGGCATATGTAGTAAGCATCATCCATCATAGGAAAAATGGGTCAGATCGGTCTATCCTCCTGATACTCGGCTGGGAGCTCTGCCCGTGTGTGGAGTGGAGTACCGCTGAGAGTGGTAAGGGCCGGCCACAGCGGTGACACGTCTAACCGGAGCCAAAGCTAAAGGCGATGTCACAGATCCGGATGCGCAGGAAGAGAAACACAGCAGCCGGCGAGGAGGAGTGACGTCACTGAAAGAGCGACGCGTTGCGGGGCGTACGGGCTGCGATGACGTGACAGCCGCGCCCCTTCATCAGGCTATAGGTGGATGGGGATGGATGCCATAAATGCAGAAGGAAGAAGGAGGGGCCAGGGCAAGAAGTGCAGTGATAGGCCAGAGTGAACAAGAAGAGAAGGGGAGGAAAACCGGAACTACAGGCCGAGGTGTCAGCAGAGGAGTAAAGAAAAAGCAATGGAAATGTATATGAGTGATAAAAAATGGTAAAAAAAGCCGAAAAATACAGATGGGGATAATTAGCAAGGAAATATTTCCTTGCTAATTATCCCCATCTGTATTTTTCGGCTTTTTTTACCATTTTTTATCACTCATATACATTTCCATTGCTTTTTATTATGGCATCCATCCCCATCCACCTATAGCCTGATGAAGGGGCGCGGCTGTCACGTCATCGCAGCCCGTACGCCCCGCAACGCGTCGCTCTTTCAGTGACGTCACTCCTCCTCGCCAGCTGCTGTGTTTCTCTTCCTGCGCATCCGGATCTGTGACATCGCCTTTAGCTTTGGCTCCGGTTAGACGTGTCACCGCTGTGGCCGGCCCTTACCACTCTCAGCGGTACTCCACTCCACACACGGGCAGAGCTCCCAGCCGAGTATCAGGAGGATAGACCGATCTGACCCATTTTTCCTATGATGGATGATGCTTACTACATATGCCTTTGATGACTTCACCTATGTGAGTGTGATCGCTACTAATTTTATGCAATAAACTGTTTTAAGTCTACACCCAGAGGCGCCTTTCCTTCTTTTTGTGGCCAGTTAGAGAGACCATATGAGGTCAATAAGGCTGTACAAGGACCATACAGCGTGTAGAGCCTGGGTAATGACATTCCCGGGACCCACTGTCACCACATACAGCCGCCCATTAAAATGCATTAGAAGAGGCAGCTGTATGCGGTTGTACTCCAAGGGTTACATAAAGCACCGCATTCACAATGATATATGCTCCGAATGAACATGATCTGTGTTCTGAGCATACATCAGTGCATATGCTTTACACAACCCTGGCGCATAACAGTGTATAGCAGCCTTATCTAATGGATCTTAATGGGCGGCTGTGCACGGCCTCAGCGGGACCAAGGAAATGTCATTATGCAGGCTCTACATACCATACGGTCCATGCATAGCCCTGTGTAAGTCACCATCATCTCACACCTGTTAACCACTTCAGCCCCGGAAGGATTTACCCCCTTCCTGACCAGAGCACTTTTTGCGATTCGGCACTGCGTCGCTTTAACTGACACTTGCGCGGTCGTGCGACGTTGCTTCCAAACAAAATTGACGTCCTTTTTTTCCCCACAAATAGAGCTTTCTTTTGGTGGTATTTGATCACCTCTGTGGGTTTTTATTTTTTGCGCTATAAACAAAAAAATAGCGACAATTTTGAAAAAGAAACGCATTATTTTTTACTTTTTGCTATAATAAATATCCCCCAAAAAATATTTCCTCAGTTTAGGCCGATACGTATTCTTCTACACATTTTTGGTAAAAAAAAAAAAAATCGCAATAAGCATTTATTGATTGGTTTGCGCAAAAGTTATAGCGTCTACAAAATAAGGGATAGTTTTATGGCATTTTTATTTTTATTGATTTTTTTTTTACTAGTAATGGCGGCCATCAGCGATTTTTATCATGACTGCAACATTATGGGCGGACACATCGGACAATTTTGACACATTTTTGGGACCAGTGGCATTAATACAGCGATCAATGCTAAAAAATTGCATTGATTACTGTAAAAATTTCACTGGCAGTGAAGGGGTTAACCACTAGGTGGCGCAGTAGGGGTTAAGTGTGTCCTAGGGAGTGTTTCTAACTGTGGGGGGGAGGGGCTGTGTGTTACACTACACTGATCGCAGCTCCCGATGACAGGGAGCAGAGATCAGTGACAGTGTCACTAGGCAGAACGGGGAGATGCTTGTTTACATTAGCATCTCCTCGTTCTTCCTCACCGTGAGACGATCGCGGGTATCCCCGTGGACATCGGGTTCGCGGGACCCGCGGTCACAGAGGTTCCGGCGGGCCCGCGCCTGCGAGCCGCCTCTTAAGGGGCAATGTACAGGTATGTTAATCTGCCTGTATGTGCCCTTCTGCCGCAGTATATCTGCATGAGGCGGTCAGGAAGCGGTTAAGGGGGATAGCAGTCAGATTGGACTAGGACAATGGGGTTGATCTACTAAAACTGGAGAGTGCAAAGTCTGGTGCAGTTCTGCATAGAAACAAATCAGCTTCCATTTTATTTTTAAAGCTTAATTGAACAAGCTGAAGCTGATTGGCTATCATGCAGAGCTGAAATGAAAACAAAAAAGTGTAGCGCTATAACAAAATTGGCTGCAAGTCCAAATAACATCTAAAAATTGAAAACATTCAATAGCAAAATAAATAGTGATAAAGAAACTGACATTATGAATAAAACATATGTAATTCCATATAAAAAACTATGAGTTTTTTTTAAGATTAAAAACACTCACATGCTTGTAGATAGAAAAGCGCTTATAATGAATCAAAAAGCAGCAGTGGGGACCTTCCCGACACGTTTCGTCTTCCAAGGACATCGTCTGGGGTGTCCTTCCACTGCTGCACTCCCCATATATATAACAAATGTGACCCCCAATATTGCAAATCCAGTCCACAAGTGTTTGCAGTGAACTGACCGAGAACTTCCGGTATGTAAAGATGGAGCCGCCGCTTGCGTCTCAGCGTGCGTTCCAACGTGCGTTCCATGGTCTATCGTGGTCAATCACTGCAGACACTTGTGGACTGGATTTGCCATATCGGGGGTCACATTTGTTACATATATGGGGAGTGCAGCAGTGGAAGGACACCCCAGACGATGTCCTTAGAAGACAAAACGCGTCGGAAAGGTCCCCACTGCTGCCTTTTGATTCATTATAAGCGCTTTTCTATCTACAAGCATGTGAGTGTTTTTAATCTTTGATAAATTCATACTTTTTTATACGGAATTACACTATTGGGTCCCTTTTTTGCTTCTCCTTTTGCCTATTCACATCTGTAAATGCCGGAGTACCACTACATATGAGAGGCCAATTTCCACGCATCCCTATTTGGATGTGAGTGGGGGAGTCTTCAGTACAGAGAAATCCATATCTCCTGCATCTACTCATCATAATTTAAAGCCCGTTTGACACGCAGAGCATATGTTCTGGCGTGTTAAACATTCCGGTAAGCCTCCTCTTCTCATAGTGGTGGTTCGATCACAGTCACAGATTCGTTTACACTTGGATTGACACGTTTTTCTTCACTGGAACTTTTGCCATAGAGTTTTATAAACTTTAAATATATAGACTGGCACCGCACATTCATTGAAATCCCAGTCGCATTGTTACTTTGGTTGCCACCTATATGGTCACTAAAAAAGATTTTTTATAACACATATGTTTTATTCATAATGGCAGTTTCTATATCACTATTTATTTTGCTATTGAATGTTTTCAATTTTTAGATGTTATTTGGACTTACAGCCAATTTTGTCATAGCGCTACACTTTTTTGTTTTCATTTTTGCCTCTGCCATTTATCCAATTTGGTGTGTTAGCTGCTTGATATTAGGGGTAGCGCGGAAGTATTTTCTACACTTATCATGCAGAGCTGCACCAGATTTTCACCCTCCGGTTTTAGTAAATCAACCCCTATGTGTGTTCGGAGCATACATCAGTGCACATGTGGGTTTATGCAACCTTCCCCCTGCCCCACAACAGTGTATAGCCACCCCTTTTAATGCATCTTAATGGAAGGCTGTTGTGATGGCAGCGGGTCCCGGGAATATCATTACGCACATTGTATGGCCCCTGTATAGCCGTGTGCATGAAGTTACATGACGTTGAAAAAAAAAAAAAAAAGGCACTAGTCCATCTAGTTCAACCATCAAGTCTAAGGCACCACCACCCAAGGCTTGATGAGGGGGATAGAGGTCAGATTGTAATATCTTGTGTTCCGCCTGATAAGTCAGAGCTGGTGATACTGTTGGGGAATTTTGAACATGGCTTCAATCAAGCTATAGGCCGGGTGGTTATGGTCTTGTACCCTCAGCTCCTCCAACCTTGTAGAATTAATAAACGGGAATGTGTGGACATGTGAAGGTTTAGAGCTTTGGTTGTCTAGATGGATTACATAAGTGGGCTTGGCAGGTATTAATGAGGGGTATGCAACATAATAATCAGCTTCTTTGCAAAAATGGTCCAAATGGTATAAATATATCCATGAAAATGTTAAAAATCTCACACTTTCCTGTTGTTGTGGAAGTGCTGTGTATTGTCATGTAGTGGACTAAGTCAGTGGTGGCGAACCTTGGCACCCCAGATGTTTTGGAACTACATTTCCCATAATGCTCAACTACACTGCAGAGTGCCTGAGCATCATGGGAAATGCAGTTTCAAAACATCTGGGGAGCCAAGGTTTGCCATCACTGGTCTAAGTTATTCTACAACAATATCTGCAGAGTCCTTCTACCACCCCTCTGAATAGGCTAAATATGAACAGTTATACAATACAAGTCCAGACACATACAGGGCCCAGGGGTATTCATAAAAAGCGTAAGACATTCTTTAGAATTTTCATGTGCTTCTGCACGGCAAATGTCAGTGCGGCGAGAAATTCATGTAGCTGTAAACAGCTATATGAATCTGGGGTATACACCATGGGGGGAGATTTACTAAAACTGGAGAGTGCAAAATCTGGTGCAGCTCTGCATAGAAACCAATCAGCTTCCATGTTTTATTTCCAAAGCTGAATTGAACAAGCCGAAGTTAGAAGCTGATTGGCTACCATGCTCAGCTGGCACCAGATTCTGAGTGTTCCAGTTTTAGTAAATCTCCCCCCAATGTGCCCCGTACGGACACTCTTGGGTTGATTTACTAAAGGCAAATAGACTGTGTACTTTGCAAAGTGCAGTTGCTCCAGATCATTTTAAATGGGCAGAAGCGCTGCTGGCTTCCATCATCCAATCATGTGCAAGCAAAAATGCTGTTTTGTTGTTTATTTTCCTTGCATGTGATTGGGTATTCTTTGCAAAGTGAAGCTTTACCTCATTTACTAAGCTGTGGAGCAACTGCACTTTGCAAAGTGCACAGTCTATTTGTCTTTAGTAAATCAACCCCTATGTCTTCAGTGTAGCTGAGGAATTTTCAAGTTGGGTGGGTGGAGCCTGATGGTGATGCACAGACACTAGTTTCCCATCAGGTATGCACCCCTGTGACTGACAGCAGGCAGATCCATGGCCAATAGACAGCATACTAGTTGCTTTGGACCCCCCCTGCCTACTGTCAATCACAAGAGAGAGTGGACATGATGTGGAAATAGTGTCTGAGCCTTCCCCATCGGGCTGAGCCCACTGTTATGCAGCGTACACACGGTCGGACTTTTCAACCGGACTGGTCCGACTGACTTTCCGACGGACTTTCAACGGACTTTTGATGGATTTTGACGGACTTTTTAACAAACGGACTTGCCTACACACGATCACACCAAAGTCCGACGGATTCGTACGTGATGACGTACACTGGACTAACATAAGGAAGTTGATAGCCAGTAGCCAATAGCTGCTCTAGCGTCGGTTTTTGTCCGTCGGACTAGCACACAGACGAGCGGATTTCTGGGTCTGGCGGAGGTACGACGTAAAGATTTGAAGGATGTTCCAAATCTAAAGTCTGTCAGATTTTCGACTGGAGTCCGCTGAAGGTCTGATGAAGCCCACACACGATTGGATTGTACGCCGGACTCGGTCCGTCGGACCAGTCCGGTCGAAAAGTCCGACCGTGTGTACGCTGCATCAGTGTGACTGGTTGATAGGAGACAGTCGGCTGTAAAGTCGACAGCATCCTTGAAAACCAGTGACAGGTGGGGACAGGAGGAGGGATCGCTTGCAAACATGCCTTATGCTACACAATATTCAGAGACAGGCTCTCTGCCTGTCTCTGTATGCTAACTTAGAGTTGGTCTAAATTACCTCCCGTCTTCATGATCTATGAACTGAAGGTAATTATTTTTTAATATAGTGCAGTAATAGCTCCACTTTGTAAAAGTGGCACTATCAAGAACTACTTGAATCTGCTACGCATATCAGTAAAGCTACCGAAGTAGGCAACAGGGAATTTTTTAATCTGGTGCAGGTCAATTTAAAGGGCCATTAAGTTGGAAACGTTTTACTAGGACTTTTTTTAATTCCTCTGATAATGTCTAAATGACTATCAAGTTTCCAGTTTACAGCTACAAGTGGTATTGCAGATGGAGTGTGAATCTGCGCCTCTCACTCTCATCAATGGGGTGGTCCCCCAAGAATCCCCATGGGATTTTCACCATGTTTAAAACCAAAGCATGATACTTAAGAATGGAACACCAGTACAATACAAGTTTCTAGGAAGGAAACCCGTGGTATAATCTGTAAAAAGCCTTGAAAGAAGAAAATGCAGCCTTCATTGGCATTGAGATAAAGAAATTAATCGGATATCAGCAAAAACTTACCATTGTGGGAATCCATACTTCCACCTCGACTTCCAGCACATGCTTCAACCCCAACACACCAGTACATCTTGAGGAGCCAGCCTGTCGCAACCAAATCAACTAGGAGCTGTCTTATCTGAAATCACCATCTGCAACGGGAGAGAAAAAAAAGCATTGGTTTACCACTTTTTTTTAAAGAAGTTTACCACTTTTTTTTGCTACAGTGCAACTAATTCTAAAAACACAAGATTACATCTAATAGAAAAAGTAATTTAAACATAAGAAAAAAATAGCTGAGCAAGATCTTTATGTGCTAGGATGAAATGTGGTTTTTGAGAGATCTGGAACAACCTTTTTATCTTGTGAACTACTGACAGTGCCAGGAAGGTATTGTTCCAGGGTCCCTGCAGCCAATACATTTGGCTAGTTCCGTATATGCCAGAAAAGCCAACACATACTGCAGCTTTTGATATGAAGATTTTTTTGAAGCAGGGTTTCTCAACCAGGGTTGCGCAGAACCCTAGGGTTACAACAGAGGTCCTAAGGGGTTCCCCCGTTGGCAGCCAAGGTTCCGTAGAAACCTTGGGTTCAAACAGAGGTCCCCAGGGGTTCACCACTAGCTGATGGGGTTCTGCAGAACCCTAGAGCTCCAAGGAGAGGTCCCCAAGGGTTCACCACTGGCTGTTGGGGTTCCAAAGAAACCTAGGGCTCCGCTGCAGGCTGCTTGGGTTCCGTAGAACCCTAGGGTTCCAACAGAGGTCCCCAGAGGCTCACCCCTAGCTGATGGGGTTCTGCAGAACCCCAGAGTTCCAACAGAGGCCCACCACTGGCTGCCGGGGTTCCATAGAACCATAGGGCTCCAACAGAGGTCCCCAGGGGTTCACTGCAGGCTGCTGGGGTTTCGCAGAATCCTAGGGTTCCAAGAAAGGTCCCCAGGGGTTCACCACTGGCTGTCAGGGTTCCATAGAACCCTAGGGCTCCAACAGAGGTCCCCAGGGGTTCACTGCAGGCTGCTGGGGTTTCGCAGAATCCTAGGGTTCCAAGAGAGGTCCCCAGGGGTTCACCACTAGCTGATGGGGTTCTGCAGAACCCTAGAGTTCCAACAGAGGTCCCCAGGGGTTCTGCAGAATCCTAGGGTTCCAACAGAGGTCTCCAGGGGTTTACCACTAGCTTATGGGGTTCTGCAGAACCCTAGGTTTCCAACAGAGGTCCCCAGGGGTTCACCTATCGCTGATGGGGTTCCACAGAACCTAAGAGCTCAAACAGGGATACCCAGGAGTTTGCCATTGGCAGCAGATTTATATCCACTCAATGGCAACTTTAATGTTCCCCCCGCAGGCTATCATGCTTAGTACCACTGGGCTGATTGATATCTTCCCTACAGTACTCCTTGAGCCTCAGCATTTGGCATCTCCATCATGAGTCAGCAAGCCATGTGAGCAGAGCTGCTCCTGTCATGGGTAAGTAAAACCTCAACTACAGGGGCATTTTATACTTGACTTGGCACAAAGAAAAGCCCCCCACCCAAGTAAAGGGAGACTTTTCCCCAGAAACCCTAGAATTCTCCTTGCTCTGTATAATTTTTGTCTATCAGGATGCAAGCACCAGAGTGTTATAATGTGAATTTTTTTTTTGTGGTATCTCTAGGTTTCCAAAAAGTAATTAGAACATGTGTGAATAAACACATGTAAATATATATATCTTGCCTTCTTAGTTTGCTGCACTACCTTCCCTTATTCTACCTGCTTGCCTCTCCCCCCCTTCCTCCTGTCTCAAATGTTATCACTCACCTGCAATTACCCATTTGTGTACACAATTCCCTTTCTTTTATACTGATATGGACTATGTACCACAATGTCTGACTATGTATTATGCAAAATATCTATAATAAAAATCTTCCTGTCAAATTTACAGTATATGTTGCACAAGAAGTACTGATGCTTGGTTTGCTCTTGGTTAATATAATGGATATCAGATTATGGCATGTAGCCACCACTCTAAAAAAAAAAAAAAAGGAAAAAAAAAAAAAAAACCCTATTTGCCTCAACTGCTTATAAAAGTGCTAGCTGAAGTTTGGCTTCTATTTGTTAGTGTATTTAAATCTGCTAGTCCATCTAACACTCCCTTCCCCTCAGACTGAAAATGCTGCTGTCCAAAGCTGCCCCCTGTGCTCCTTCATCTAGAGTGGGGGCGCTTTAATACATGAGGTGTGTTAATGGCGAAAACAGGGGAAAAAGCCTAAAAAAAGAAAAAGAATGCAGCCACCACATCTAATGATTGGTGAGCTGTAATATATTACATTTTTTGGTTTGGGGTTTATTACCACTTTAAAGTATGGATACCCAAAAGAGTGTTTCACCTCATTAATACCACTTTGACCTCCTTTCTGTGGGGCCAGGGTCAGCCTGGATTTAAAGTGAATGTAAACCTTTGTGTTTTATTTTTTTTAAATAACAAACATATCATACTTACCTCCACTAGGGATGAGCCCGATGTTCGAGTCGAACGTAAGTGTTCGCTGAACAGCGAACAATATGCGGTGTTCGCGGCAAATTCAAAAGCCGCCGGAAAACACCGTTAAAGTCTATGGGACACTTAACATGAAAAATCAAAAGCGCTCATATTAAAGGCTTATATGCAAGTTATTGTCATAAAAAGTGTTTGGGGACCCGGGTCCTGCCCCAGGGGACATGTATCAATGCAAAGAAATTTTTTTTTTTAAAAACAACCGTTTTTTCGGGAGCAGTGATTTTTGTAATGCTTTAAAGTGAAACATGTAAAACTGATCGCGGCTGTAATGAATTGGCAATATAGATAAAACTCATTGAAAAAAAAAGAGCATGGGACCCGACCCCCCCCCCCCCCCCCCCAGTCCATTACCAGGCCATTTGGGTCTGGTATGCATATTAAGGGGAACCCCGAACCAACATTTAAAAAAAAAAAAATTGCGTGGGGGTCCCCCCAAAATCTATACCAGGCCCTTCAGGTCTGATATGGAAATTAAGGAGAACCCTGCACCAAATTTTAAAAAAATATGGCGTAGGGGTCCCCTCCAAAATCCATACCAGACCCTTATCTGAGCACGCAACCTGGCAGGCCGCAGGAAAAGAGGGGAGACGAGAGAGCGCCCCCCCCCCCTCCTGGACCGTACCAGGCCACATGCCCTCAACATGGGGAGGGCGCTTTGGGGTCTGACCCCAAAGCACCTTGTCCCCATGTTGATGGGGACAAGGGCCTCATCTCCACAACCCTTGTCCGGTGGTTGTGGGGGTATGTGCGCGGGGGGGCTTATCGGAATCTGGAAACCCCCTTTAACAAGGGGACCCCTAGATCCTGGCCTCCCCCCTGTGTGAATTGGTAACGGTGTACATTGTACCCCTACCATTTCACGAAAAAAGTGTCAAAATGGTAAAAAAGGGTCAAGCCCCTTTTTTACCCACGATGTAAGTTCACGCCGCCTGGCGGACCGAAAAACAAACAAAAAAAAAAGCCGCAACTGATCCACCTCCATGGGATGCGTCTTCTCTGTGACAGTTCTTATATAACTGAGGGCGGGGGCGGGCCCACCCAGGGACGTAACCAGCTGACCCTGCCCCCCTCTGCCGACATGGGGGCTTCACCATGGCATCAGTCGGTGGGAGCCTCCCATGGAGGTGGATCGGTTGCGCCTTTTTTTTTTTTTGGTCCGTCGGGCGGCGTGAACTTACATCGACGGACATTTTTGTTTTTTTATTTTTTAATAAAGGACTTGTCCCAAGCTGTCTCTTGTCTTTTTTACCATTTTGACACTTTTTTGTGAAATGGTAGGGGTACAATATACCCCGTTACCAATTCACACAGGGGGGGAGGCAGAGATCTGGGGGTCCCCTTGTTAAAGGGGGCTTCCAGATTCCGATAAGCCCCCCACCCGCATACCCCCACAACCACAGGGCAAGGGTTGTGGGGATGAGACCCTTGTTCCCATCAACATGGGGACAAGGTGCTTTGGGGTCAGACCCCTTCACCCTCCCGAGGACGAACCCACCTGTCCACCCCTTCTCCCTTCCTCTGCAGAAATAAGCTTTTTTTTTCCTTTTCTTTACGTCTTTTTTTTTTTTTTTTTTTTTTTTTTAATTAAAAGTCTGCCCTGCCTCCCCATACATGCCAATGACACGCACTTTGCCCGCTGTGCCTCCCGGGATATGTACGTCACATATCCCAGGAGGCATAGCCTTTCATTAAAGAACAGGATGAGGGTGCAGGCCTATCAATGTGTCATTGAGAGGTCCGCCCGCTGAACCCGGGAAGAGTCAGGGCCTCTCGATGACGTCAGAGAGAACATGGCTGTGCGGGACAGAGCTGTGGCCGGACATGCATGAGATGATCTCAATGGGTCAACGCTGAATCCTCTGGATGGGTGAGAATCTGAAATGTGCAGATATATCACCATCAGGTGAGCGGGGAAGAAAAAAAAAAATTTAAAAATGGGGAGGTCGGCCGGAGTTCCTCTTTACCTACTTGCCACCCAGCCACCGTCCTTATACGGCGGCAGGTTGGCTTCCCTGCGTGAATCACCGGCGGCTGCTTTAAGGGCTACAGGGGGCACGCGCGCGATGCCGGAGCCAATGCACGTGCCCAGCGGCCGCAATGTCTTCCGATGACCCGCGATCACTCTTCAAAGAGCAAGAACAGGGGATCTGTCAACGTAAACAGACAGATCCCCATTCTGTCAGGGAAGTAGAGAGAGATCGTCTGTTCCTAGTGATCAGGAACAGCGTTCGCTCTGTACTCCCAGTCAGTCCCCTCCCCCCCACAGTTAGAAACACTGCCAGGGAACACAGTTAACCCCTTGATCGCCCCCTAGTGTTAACCCTTTTCCAGCCAGTGACATTTACACAGTAATCAGTGGCTATTTTTATCAATGTCGCAGTCCCGCTAAAAATCGCAAATCGCCACCATTACTAGTAAAAATATATATATAAATAATAAAAATGCCATAAATCTATCCCCTATTTTGTAGACGCGATAACTTTTGCACAAAGAAATCAATATACGCTTATTGCAATTTTTTTTTACCAAAAATATGTGGAAGAATACATATCGGCCTAAACTGAAAAAGAAATTTGTTTTTTTAAGTTTTTTTTTTTTTGGGAAATTTATTATAGCAAAAAGTTTATATTGTTTTTTTTTTTTCAAAAGTGTCGGTCTTTTTTTGTTTATAAGGCAAAAAATAAAAAACGCAGAGGTGATCAAATACCACCAAAAGAAAGCTCCATTTGTGGGAAAAAAAAGACATATATTTTGTTTTGGTACACTGACGCATGACTGCGCAATTGTCAGTTAAAGTGGCGCAGTGCCGTATCGCAAAAAAACGGCCTGGTCATTAAGTGGGCAAATCCTTCCGATCCTTAAGTGGTTAAGGACTTCCTGGGAGGAGGACAAAATACAACCTTTCACCTTAGTCCAGCGGACACTATAATTATTTTATTACAGCAATAACAGCTCGGTTTTATTACGAATTACACATTTTACGGAGCATAAAGAACGCCAATGACAATCATTTATCCAGGCAACGCACCTGGATTATAGGTCCGTAAAACAAAGATGAAAAAAGAAAAGCTGCGACAGAAGACTGTTCTTCGTGTATGTAAACACTATAACAAATATTCTTCTTTTTATGAAGAGGGCTTGTGGCATTTAAGTGAACTTTTGCATGGGAAACCAACCAACCAGCTAGTTTTGCAGATGGCAGTCTGTGTGTCCAAGGGTAAGCCACTTTTTTGTGTCATCTCAGGTTATATGTTTTTCTACTCCTTGTTTTTGGATGTCCCAATGGTCAATATTTCAAGATCTCCACTGTCCTTCAACGAAAGAAGGAGGACTAATGCTCTCAGTGGTTGGTCCGCAAGGATCTGTATTATTAAAGGAGAAGGCCAAAGCTATTTTGGCTGTACTTCTATGTATCACAGTAAGGCACTTCGTTCTGCACTCCTGTGACCGTTTATCAGCCGACAGCAGGCTAAAGTTCACTGTCGGCTGGCCTTAGACTCTGGAAAGATCCCCACTTTACAGTCATGATCCACTCAGATGCCTGGAACGGCAGCTGGCTCACCCTCTCGGTGTGCTGCAGAGAGCCTTAGCAAATCCGTTCCCACCCCCTCCCCAGCCCCGCGCTCCAGTGAGCGCTGGAGGGGCACAGTAGAGAGCCGGAGACTGACAGTCACCAGCTCTCGGCTCACTGAATACTGAGAACTGAGTGATCAGTGGCCTTTATTTGCTCAGTTCTCAGTGTCAAGGCAGCAGGGGACAGCTGCAGCTGGGATTTTTTTTCTATTTCAGAACTTCTCTTTTAAGCCTTTCACCCAGCCAGCAGGTTGATTAAAGATCGCACAGTGAAAGGGAGCAAAAATCCCAGGAAGCAGGAACTAATGTCCCATCTGGGAGACTTTGGTCCTATCAACTTGGCTAAGCTGCCTGGAGCACATAGGCGGTTTGGCCACCAATGGGGATGAGCTCTAGCACATTTAGATCCTATTTAGAGCCCACCCAAGCAATCCTGCCAGGAAACTGTCATCACGTAGTGTGCTAAAACATTCCCTGTCCCAAAACGTGATTACATGTGGACCATGGGAGATGCCTTGGTTGCTGATGATTGACACAGTACAGATGACAGCTTGCAGGCAAGATTGACCACCAGCAGGGACCGCCCATAGGCTGTGCTTATTTTGTTTTGTACTTAGTGCCCTACTCATAGGTGTGCGCAGCCTATTGCATTAGGGTGTGCACCCTAAAGCTCAAACACACATGTGTGTGTGTCTACACATATATCACATTGATCGCTCTGCCGTCACAGTGAAAGAGAAGTGCATAAACACTTCTCTTATGGCAGAGCCAGTAAGAGGGAGATCTTTCTTATCTTCCTTCCGGCACACAGAGCCATAATGCTTATGCGCATGGGGTGATTAGGGTGTGCCTAGGCACCCCTGGCATTCATCAACGTAAAATCCTGAAATTTGTCTGGGGTTCCACCAGACCCAGAATCAACAAACAGGTTTAATATGCCCGTAAGATCAATGGTGGCCACTCGGTTCCCAATCCCCGAGCCTACTATACAGCAGCGATTACATTATCTCACCTTCATGAGCAACATCAAATGGCGTGATGGGCCACAATGGATTTAGTTGACTCTTATCCGATTCCGGTTGCCTCCCTGCCCTGGCTCCCTCACAAACACCGTACTGACGTACTTGGGCCTTGCCTGGCACATTCCCTCCGCTTGTGGGACTCGATTAAATACTTGGAGGCCCAGATTTCTCCTCATCTTCCCTTACTTCGCCTGCTCCATTGCCCTTTGTTTCCACCAGGCCGTGAAAACCCACAACCATTCTCCTGGTGGACTAATAACGGTTTTGTTGATATCCATTCTTTATCCCCCCCCCCCCACTAGGATAATTGCATTAGATGTGCTTCATTCCTCACATGAGATTCCACGCTGTGAACATTATAGCTACCTACAGCTTCGCCGCTTTTTACAACAGCTCATCAAGTCCCGACCTACTCCATACATCTTGACCCCTTTTGAAAGCCTTTGTAGATCCCGGCCTCAATCTTCAGGCTTAATTTCTTTAGTCTACGCAGCAATCACCTGCTCTAAAAAAACACTGATCAAACCTTACCACCTCCAGTGGGAGGCAGAACTGGGGAGGCAGCTGGATCCGGAGGACTGGCGGGTCATGGCTATCGCTTTGTCCAAATGCTCCAAAAACTTTCTCATTTTGGAGAATGCATATAAAATACTATACAGATGGTACTATACCCCGGCTAGACTGGCTCGTTTCATTCCAACTTTTTCTCCTCTTTGCTTCAGGGGATGCTCTCAAGAGGGTACCATGTCACACATCTGGTGGACAGGTCCAAGAGCATGCAGATTATGGGTCAGAGTCTATGCCCTTGTCCGCACCTTATTTCATACCAATCTGAAGAGGGACCCTTATGAGGCTCTCCTATGTAAACCAATTATAGGACTACTTAGTCCCGAACGCCGCATCTGTTTACTGCAACTAAACTGACTATAGCAAGAGCCTGGAAGACACCCATACTTAGCTTTGAGGCTGGTAAACATAGTATGAACGACATTATGGTAAACTAAAAACTGAAGGACATACTTTCAGACACTCATGATAAATTCCTTAGGATCTGGCAGCCTTGGGTCGCCTACATACGATCTACTAGATTTGATTCTATGCTCCTATTGATCTAATATCTGTGTGCCCTCCACCCCGCGGATGCCCCTTTCCTTCTTACTCCTACCCTCAATCATTCTCCTGGTCTGTCACCCCTCTCCTCCTTCCTTTTCTTTCTCCTTTTTTTTTCCCACTTACTCTTTTTACATATCCTTCTATCTCATCAGGCCACCAGGTTTGAGCCTGGCTGACATGGTCGCATGGTTAATTTTCAGCATTGTTATATTGTATACCCTCGATATTATATCTTTAGAATAGGTGGTTTGATAATACGCTGCATGCAAAAACCCATGAGGGAGTTTTCTATCTACACTCTAAGCAGCGTCTTCCAGGATACTGTAGCTCTAGAAGGAGATACTTATCCCCCAATCGTTCTACCTTATGGACCTGAACATATCAATGCACTCCTTTTTATTTGTCTTACTTTTGCTCGCGGTATTTTATGTTTACCTCCTATGTGACCATAGATGTGATGAGCTGTTCTGTTGAAATGATTACTAAAAAAAAACCCTTTGTACAAGAAAAAGTATTCATACCCCTTGACATTTTCCATATTTTGTCATGTTGCAACCAAAAACGTAAATGTATTTTATTGGGATTTTATGTGATAGACCAACACAAAGTGGCACATAATTGTGAAGTGGAAGGAAAATGATAAATGGTTTTCAACATTTTTTTTACAAAAATAAATATCTGAAAACATATGTATTTGTATTCAGCCACCCTAAGTCAGTCGAGCTCTGTTAGATTCGATGGAGAGCGCCTGAACAGCAATTTTCAAGTCTCGCCACAGATTCTCAATTGGATTTAGGTCTGGACTTTGACTGGGCCATTCTAACACATGAATATGCTTTGATCTAAACCATTGCATTGTAGCTCTGGCTGTATGTTTAGGGTCGTTGTCCTGCTGGAAGGTGAACCTCCACCCCAGTCTCAAGTCTTTTGCAGCCTCTAACAGGTTTTCTTCTAAGATTGCCCTGTATTTGGCTCCATCCATCTTCCCATCAACTCTGACCAGCTTCCCTGTCCCAGCTGAAGAGAAGTATCCCCACAACATGATGCTGCCACCACCATGTTTCACGGTGGGGATGATGTGTTCAGGGTGATGTGCAGTGTTAGTTTTCCGCCACACATAGCATTTTGCTTTTAGGCCAAAAAAGTTCAGTTTTGGTCTCATCTGACCAGAGCACCTTCTTCCACATGTTTGCTGTGTCCTCCACATGGCTTCTCGCAAACTGCAAACAGGACTTCTTATGGCTTTCTTTCAACAATGGGAAGAAAACACATGAGCCAATCTGAGTGTATCATTTTGTAATTTAATAAAGCAATTCATGCAGAAATTTACTCACAACCCCCCACATCCTGGAAGTGACATCAGGATCTCTCATCCGTGCGTTCCACAGCCCCAGCAAGCGCCGGAATCCACCGGCTCCGCCCCCCAGAGGCTATAGCCGCACAGGACATACGCCACTCCACGGATGGGGATATCCTGTAGTGCTACATGCCTTTTTGTACTTCACCTTTGTGAGAAAATTTCTGGATGAATAAATGTATTAAAATTACTAAACACTACACTCAGATTGGCGCATGCGTTTTCTTCCCAGCTTACTTTAAGTTGCTTCTTGCTTGCTCACAGAGCTGCCACAGAGTGTCTAGTCCACAGATCCTATGGACTTTATGGACATTCCTTTGTTTTTATTTTATTAGCTATTGCTTTTTACAGCATCCCTGTGACACTTTGGCCTCCACTTTGCGCCAATCTCTCACCACTTGTGTTTCTTTCAACAATGGCTTTCTTCTTGCCACTCTTCCATAAAGGCCAGATTTGTGGAGTGCACAACTAATAGTTTTTCTCCCACCTGAGCTGTGGATCTCTGCAGCTCCTCCAGAGTTACCATGGACCTCTTGGCTGCTTCTCTGATGAATGTTCTCCTTGCCCGGCCGGTCAGTTTAGGTGGACGGCCATTTTTTTGGTAGGTTTGCAGTTGTGCCATACTCTTTCCATTTGCAGATGATGGATTGAACAGTGCTCCGTGAGATGTTTTAAACTTGGGATTTTTTTTTTATAACCTAACCCTGCTTTAAACATCTCCACAGCTTTATCCATGACCTGTCTGGTGTGTTCCTTGGCCTTCATGATGCAGTTTGTTCACTAAGGTCCTCTAACAAACCTCTGAGGGCTTCACAGAACAGCTGTATTTATACTGAGATTAAATTACACACAGGTGGACTCTATTTACTAATTAGGGGGCTTCTGAAGGCAATTCCACTAGATTTTAGTTAGGGGGTATCAGAGTAAAGGGGGCTGAATACAAATGCACGCCACACTTTTCACATATTTATTTGTAAAAATATTTTGAAAACCATTTATCATTTTCCTTCCACTTCACAGTTATGTGCCACTTCGTGTTGCTCTATAAATAAAATAAAATCCCAATAAAATACATTTACGTTTTTGGTTGCAACATGACAAAATGTGGAAAATGTCAAGGGTTATGAATACTTTTTCAAGGCACTGTATATTATACTCAATTCTTCCTGAGTCATTGACCCAGAACAAACATACTTCCTCATTGAACGTTTTCTTTAGCATGGACTGACAGACTTGTTAAAAATAAGTTTTGTTAAATATGAGAAGTTCTGTATGTACAAGTGTTCATTTACAGATGACAAAAAGCTCAATTCACCAAGATACAGCAACGCCATTTACCATTGTTTTAAAAAAAAATAGGATGACAAAAAAAGTGTTTGTACTTTCAGCAATAAAATGGAAACCCCCTTCACTGCGAGTGGAAACTGATAACTCTGCTTGTACCCCACAGAACAGAGATTTCAAAAATAAAATCTCCAAAATCTGCCATAAGACACATCGATGCTTCACTCTGTGCACATCAAAGGTCAGATCTGAGAAAAAACACAATTTCACCTGCTTTCCAAGACCAATGCCACATTGCAATGGACAGGTTGACCGACTCCAAGCCCTCGTTACGTCAAACCAATACAAAAACAGGCTTTGGCCAAATGGACCTTAGAAGCCTTAACCACTGGACCTCCAAAAAGATTCCCCCCCACCCCCTCCCCTCCTGACCAGGCCATTTTTTGCCATACGGCAACGTTGTACCCAAATTACATTTATGTCATTTTTTCTCACAAATAGAGCTTTCTTTTGGTGGTATTTGATCACCTCTACTTTTTTTTTGCACTATAAACAAAAAAAGACTGACAATTTTGAAAAAAAAACAAACCATATGTTTTACTTTCTGCTATAAAACATACCCAATAATGAAAAAAAAAAATTCTTCATAAAATTTTGGCCAATTATTCAGCTACATGTTTTTGATAAATAAATCCCAATAAATCTCAATACAGTAAAACCTTGGTTTGAGAGTAACTTGGTTTGAGAGAGTTTTGCAGGACAAGTAAAAATGTTTAATACATTTTGACTTGATATACTAGTAGAGTCATGTCACAACTAGGGATGGGCCGAATACCCTCCGGTTCGGTTCGCACCAGAACATACCAAACAGGCAAAAAATTCGGCAGAACACGCGAACACCGTTAAAGTCTATGGGACACGAACATGAAAAATCAAAAGTGCTCATTTTAAAGGCTTATATGCAAGTTATTGTCATAAAAATGGTTTGGGGATCCGGGTCCTGCCCCAGGGGACATGTATCAATGCCAAGTTTTTTTTTAAAAACGGCCGTTTTTTTGGGAGCAGTGATTTTTTTTAATGCTTAAAGTGAAACAATAAAAATGAAATATTCCTTTAAATATCGTGCCAGGGGGGTGTCCTTAGTATGCCTGTAAAGTGGCGCATTTTTCCCGTGTTTAGAACAGTCCCTGCACAAAATGATATTTCAAAAGGAAAAATTGTCATTTAAAACCGATCGCGGCTGTAATGAATTGTCGGGTCTCGGCAATATAGATAAAAATCATTGAAAAAAAGAGCATGGGATCCCCCCACGGGTCCATTACCAGGCCCTTTGGGTCTGGTATGAATATTAAGGGGAAACTCCAACCAAAATTAAGAAAAAAAAAAAAATTGCGTGGGGGTCCCCCTAAAATCTATACCAGGTCCTTCGGGTCTGATATGGAAATTTAGGGGAACCCTGCGCCAAATTTTCAGGCATACTATAGACACCCCCCAGGCACAATATTTAAAGGAAAATTTCATCTTTATTGTTTCACTTTAGGCATTAAAAAAAAAATCACTGCTCCCGAAAAAACTGACTTTTTGAAAAAAAAAAAAATTTCATTGATACATGCCCCCTGGGGCAGGACCCGGGTCCCCAAACACTTTTTATGACAATAACTTGCATATAAGCCTTTAAAATTAGCACTTTTGATTTTTCATGTTCGTGTCCCATAGACTTTAACGGTGTTCTGGTGACTTTCGAATTTGCCCCAAACACCGCATATTGTTCGGTGTTCACAGAACATCCGAACAACCAAAGTTCGGCCCCAACTTATGCTCGGACCGAATCGTTTGCCCATCCCTAGTCACAACTAAGTATAACAGAGAAGAGAGGCTCTACTGCAGGGTAGTCTTCCCGGTGACGATTGCAGACTGACATCGGTGAGAGCCGGCCTATGTGGACAGCTTTACCCCAGATGCCTGCATACTTAGATGAGCCTCTTTTAATAATCAACCATGGGAGTTGCTAAATGTTGTACCTTCATTAAATGTAACCATATCGCTACACTTAGAGGCGCCTCTCTTCTCTTTTATACTCTGGAGCTCCTGCTGGATTTTGCTTCTAATCCCCTTGTGGAGGCTTCCATTTGTGGATGGACATTTTATGGTTACACAACCATCACATCACTATAATCTTTTTATATGGACTATAAACTGAAGGACTTATGAATAAATGGTTGTGGAACGAATCATTTGAGTTTCCATTATTTCTTATGGGGAAATTCGCTTTGATATTCAAGTGCTTTGGATTACAAGCATGTTTCTGGAACGAATTATGCTCGCAATCCAAGGTTTTACTGTATATTGATTGTTTTACACGAACGTTATAGCATCTACAAACTATGGGACATATTTATGGAATTTTTATTTATTAATTTTTTTGTATACTAGTAATGGTGGCGATCAGCAACTTATAGCGGGACTGCGATATTGCGTCAAACAAACACTAACTGACACTTTGTGGGAACCAATGACACTAATAAAAGTGATGATCAGTGCTAAAAATATGCACTGTCACTATACAAATGACACTGGCTGGAAAGGAGTTAAACATCTAGGGCGATCCAAGGGTTAAATTTGTGCCTAACCAGTGTTTTTGTGTACACAGTGTGCTGCTTTCACTAGGAGAAGAGATGGATTCTATTCCCTGCTTTGCAAGAACACAGGATCAATCCCTTCCCCCCTGTCAGAACTGAGATATGCCTTGTTTACATAAGCATATGTCAATTCTCTGTGTATTGCCAATGTTCAGTGGGTGCTGAAGGACATCGAGTGTCCAGCACCCGCAGATCGGCTCCTGCTGTCAATCACAGCACAAGCAGTGCGCCCCCTGCAGGCAGGAGTGCAGGGTCACAGATCTATACATGATCCTGCGCACAGCTGCCACCCTGTAGCAGTAAAAGTGCTAAAGGTTGTTCAGCAAGCAGTTCAAGGAAAGGTTAGATTTAGTAGTAAATTAGTATTATTCTGTATGGGGTAAACAAGCATTATTCTGTATGGCAGTGTTTCTCAACTCCAGTCCTCAAGGCGCCCCCAACAGGGTATGTTTTCAGGATTTCCCTCGGATGATACGGCTGTGGTAACATGAAATTAGCAGTGAAGCTGTAAAGATGAAAAAGATCCTCTGTCATAAGGGTATAAATGGGTACTCTTACCAGATGCGGTGGACCCACTTACCAGCGGTAGTGGGTCAATCGGGCTTATGTGGGCCGAATGCCTCACGGTATAGGTTACAATAGGAATCCTGAAAACACGACCTGTTGGGGAGCCTTGAGGACTGGAGTTGAGAAACACTTGCTGTATGGGGTACAGAAAGCACAAACAAAATTCTTGCAAAATTTCAGCATACTGTATACCCATCAAACCTAAAGCTGGCCATACACTGTTCAAATTTTGACTAATACCTGTGAGTGGGTCCTGCCAATTGTCTCTCACCCAATATTCCTCGACTAGAAAACAAAAAGGAACTAGGAAGAAATTTGTCAGCCAAACAGCGGCTATTTAGCGGTTGTAATCTCTATGACTAAGCCCCAGTGAGCGCGGGGCAAAGTGCGAAAGTGGGCGTGGTTTGCGGAGAAGGGTGGGCTGAAGCCACTTCCGATCTCATCTCCCATGAGCTGGCTGGGAGAGCAGCGTCCATCCCATTCTATTGCATGTGATTTCTTCAGCGGTTGTATCCAATTGGATGCAGCCGCTGTTTGAATATTTTAACAGTTGGCAAGGCTGGCTGTAAAAAATACAGTAGCTGCAGCGGGAAATTTGTCAATCTGCGCTGTGTAGCATGGGTGGAGGAATCTGTCTATGTGTATGGCCAGGAGAATTGAGGGAAATTACTAAGCTAAACCAAAAAATATGTGAAAAAAGCTGCTAACACTCACACAAAGTCCAAACAGAATAGAGAAATACAGTGTAGCGCTAAAAACAATAGAAAACTGAATAATATATATGCTTAACACAAAAAATGGAAGAAAGAGAAAAAAAAAAAAGCCTGATTGACCCACTACCGCTGGTAAGAGGGTCCACCGCATCCGGTAAGAGTACCCATTTATATCCTTATGACAGAGGATCTTTTTGATCTTTACAGCTTCACTGCTAATTTCATGTTGTCTACACCATTTTCATTCGATTGAAGTTTAATCATCGTATATTTGATGGACACTCTTTTTTTGAACTTCATATTTTTTTCACTAGATCACTACAGTGGATATTTGATTTTTTGTTGATTTATCACATTGGTTATATGTTAAGCATATATATATTATTCAGTTTTCTATTGACTTTAGCACTACACTGTATTTCTCTATTGTGTTTGGACTTTGTGTTATCAGTTTTTTTCACATATTTTTTGGTTTAGCGCAGTAATTTCCCTCAATTTTCCTGGCCACACACATAGACAGATTCCTCCATCCACGCTACACAGTGCAGATTGACAAATTTTCCGCTGCAGCTACTGTACTTTTTACAGCCAGCCTTGCCAACTGTTAAAATATTCAAACAGCGGCTGCATCCATTCTGTATATATCTGCCTCAACTAATATTTACATCTACTATGGGCAAACGCTGGCTGTTCTGAACCGGTAAAGCTCTGACACTTCCACGTAGGCCAATAGGAATGTGTGTGAGGTGGGGCAGGGCAAAAATATTCACTTCCGGACCAGCGATGTACCGAAACGTCGTTGGACTTCAGGTGGTTATACTGGGAGGATGCCTGCAGCTGCAGGCATCATCCCGATACCGTTTTTTTCAGAGCTGGCGGTCAGCTCTCTTGCAAAAGCAATCCTAGCAGCTAACTAGCTGCTGAATTGCTTTTATAAGCAGCAGGCGGGGAAGCCCCTCCCCCCCCCTCCTGCGGCCTTCCACAACTTTCTCGGGCTCTCCAATACCACCGGCCTGGATCAGCTTTGAACGGCTCTCCAAGTAATTTTCTAGCAAAAGAATACTGATTGTTACATGGAAACATCCAGACTGGAAGTGGATATAAAAGAACCTAAAGCAGGGTTTCATAGAACCCTAGGGTTCCTCCGGGGGTTGCTAGGGGTTCCGTGAGCAATGAACAATTTCTGCCACTCAGATAAGTTCCCACTGATACCATTGATCTTCTTAGTTATCTGTAAGGGGGAAATTCTTCCCAATGACCACAAGTGTAAGGAGCGTTCTTCCCACTGACCATCACACTAATGTATCACGAGTTGTAGATACTGTATAGTCATTTTTAGCAGGGGTTTCCCGAGACCGGAAAGTTTTTTCAAGAGTTCCTCTGTGTTTAAAAGGTTGAAAAAGGCGGACCTTTAGAATTTGGATGAAAGGTTTAGCACTGGGAAACACTTTCTGAAAGATAAAAAGTGCATTTTATATAGATCACACCAAAATGAGGGACAAATGAGGAGGAAAGAGGGACAGAGGGACATTGCTCCAAATCAGGGACAGTTTGGAGCTATGCGGTCCCATCTAATTGCTGGGTGTCCCTGCTGGCATATTAGTGCACTCGGGAGGAACAAGTGCAGCTTTCAGCCCCACTGCCTGAAGTCCGTGGCAGGCTGTAGCTGAACGGGGCTGAACGCTGTACCCACATCCTATGCATTCCGGGACGAATGCATTGAAAGAAGGTCCTCTGTGCTCCAGGCATTCGATCCCTGAAAGTAGAAGGGGCCCTAATTGCGGGTACCATTCGGAATAGCGTTCAGCCTCTAGACTCTGACAGGCTGCGGGCAGAAGAGCTGGATGTTGACTCTGCCCCTCCCCAGTGCACTAATCACATCAGGAGGGACGCCCAACAGTTCGACAGCCCCATGTGCAAGGGGACTAGCACACAGGATGCTCACATTTTACATTACGCTTTTGCACAATTTCAACCAACCCAAAATTAAAAATTGCAATTCCTCCATCCACAAGGTGGATTTGATTTAAAGCGGAGTTCCGCCTAATTTTTTTTTTTTTAAGTCAGCAGCTACAAATACTGCAGCTGCTGACTTTTAAAATAAGGACACCCACCTGTCTAGGGCACCCGCGATGTTGGCACCCGAAGCCGCCCCGTCCCTCGGCTCTCGGGTGGAGGCGCTGCCATCTTCGGTAAGGGAATCAGGAAGTGAAGTCTTGCGGCCTTACAGCCTGGTTCCCTACTGCGCATGCGCGATTCCACTGGTCCCTGCTGTCTTCTGTGACCTGTGTGTTTCCCAGAAGACAGGGGGGTGGGCAGAGATGGCGCCGGAATGGGCGTAGATACTCGCAGGTGGCTCGGCTATCTATGCCCGGAAGTGGGAGCAAAATACCTGTATTAGACATGTATCTGCTCCCCCCTCCCCCCCCGAAAGGTGCCAAATGTGACACCGGAGGGGGAGAGAGGATTCCGAAAAGTGGAAGTTCCATTTTTTGGTGGAACTCAGCTTTAAATCAAGTCAATTTAAATCACAATTTAAATCACTAGTAAAAAAAGGCTTGATCTAAATCAACTCTATTTAAATCATAATTTTTAAAGAGCAACTGTCATCTCTGTCCGGCAGCAGCTCCTCCTCTGACCCGCTGTTGGCTCCTCCTCTGACCCGCCGTTGGCTCCTCCTCCTGACCTGCTGTTGACTCACCGACAGTCCCATTCACTTTAATGGGACGGCTGGTGATGCGGCAGTGACACAACAAGGTGAGGGACGTGGCGGCAGCAGGTGAGTGGATGCCGCTAACAGGCGCTGCCATGATGGATCTGAAATGACAGGTGCTCTTTAAATGTAAGGACTTATTCTTGCTGGTAGTTAGAATCTTTAATATCTGCAAACAAAATGAAGATTTCCTACTTAGAATAATAAGCTGTCAGGTTAGTAAAACAGCGATATCAGAACCGATTACATCATACAGTTTGTAGTGTACATAGATGGGATAAAGGAATATTCTTGAACTTTGTTTTATCTCATGGTTACTGTGAAATTGTGTGAATGAATCAATGCAGTGCATGTTATCTCAGCTTGGATTCATTGAATGATTTTACCAAAAATGTAAATGATTGCAGAATATACAGCCTCATGCTACATAACTAAGTTCTATTTCATGCTGAATAAATTAAATAATTAATGTATCTTAAAATAGAAAACTAAGTATAGATTTTTACTCCCAAAGCATTTTAGTAAAATAAATTTGATAAAAACCAAACAAATCGATTTAAATACAAAAAATAGATTTTTTTTTTTTTTTTTTAAATGTTGATTTTTATTCACTCTGTCTATGCACTATGACACCAAGTCCAGCATATAGTCCTCTAGGTGAGTGCCTAATTCACCTGTGCCGAGAAATGGCAAACATAACCGAACAGCAAGCAAACAAGCACTGCAAGGCATGCCCTAGTGGACACGAGTGTAATTAGCAATCCTATGACCACAGCAAAGCATGCAGACATGTCTGGCTGACTGTCAGATCTTACAGTAATGTATCCTGCATCAGGCAAGACAGGGATAGATCTATTTTAGAATCAAGAACAAACCAAATTATTACAAGGGAATGCATCTAATGGTTATAGATTGCTTCTTCCAGGAGCTTCTCCTATGAATTATTAATGCCCAGAGAGGCCGGGAACTGTGAACTGCTCATCACATTCAAGGTTAAAGTAGATCTAATCCCAATCGCAAAAATCTCATAGAAACTTAAAAGAGAAAGGTGGGTTTAAGTAAAAAAAAAAAAAAAAAAAAAGGATACTGTGGTTCTGGTGGGACCACGGGCAGTGCCTGATCCACCACCTGCAGATACTCCCCTAAGTGGATGCTGCTTCTGTCCCCTGCCGGTTCTAAGACTGAGAACTGAGCGATCAAAGACAGCTGATCGCTCAGTTCTCAGTCTTCAGGCTGCAGAGAGCTGGTGACTGTCAGTCGCCGGCTCTCTGTTCTGCCCTTCCAGCGCTCACTGGAGTGCCGGGCTGTGGAGGGGAGGGGCTTGTACAGGTTCTCAGCGGCTCACTGAGAGGCTGCGCCAGCTGGCGGTCCAGGCATCTGGGTGGATCCCGACCATATAGCCGGGATCTTTTCAGAGCCTGGACCGGCTTTAGCCCGCTGATGGCTGAAAACAGGTCACAGGAGTACAGAAGGAATTGCACTCTTGTGATTTATAGGGCAAAGCACTGCCAAAAAAGCTTTGGCCACAATCCCGCGAACCATCGTAGCTGTACGTCGGTCCCTTTAAGCGGGATAGCAGGCGCCTGCTGCACAGCGGGGGTGCCGATGCTCGTGGGCGGCGGTCGCGATGACCGCCAGCCATGAGCGATCGCGGGTACGAGTGGCAGAACAGAGACGTGTGTGTGTGTAGACACACACAACCCAGTTCTGTGAGGAGAGGAGAGAGAGATCGTGAGTTCCTACGAGCTAGGGAACCACGACCTGTCATCTCCTATAGTCAGTCCCATCCCCCACAGTTAGAACAAACACCTAGGGAACACGCTTAACCCCTTGATCGCCCCCTAGCGTTAACCCCTTCCCTGCCAGTGACATTTCTACAGTAATCAGTGCATTTTTATAGCACTGATCGCTGTATAATTGTCAATCGACCAAAAAATGTGTCAGAAGTGTCCGATGTGTCCGCCATAATGTCACAGTCTTGATAGAAATCACAGATCGCCGCTATTACTAGTTAAAAAAAAAATAATAAAAATGCCGTAAATCTATCCCCTATTTTGTAGACGCTATAACTTTTGCGCAAACCAATCAATATACGCTTATTGCGATTTTTATTACCAAAAATACGAAGAATACATATCGGCCTAAACTGAGGAATAAAAATTTGCTTTTAAAAAACAAAAAAATGAGGCTATTTATTAGAGCAAAAAGTATTTTAACAAATGTCTTTAAAGTCACATTTAATAAAACATGTAAAATGTTAGGCCCCTTTTACACGAAGGGTTCGATCAGGTCTGCCTGTCAGTTTTTTAGGTGGACCTGATCAGACTCTCTATTCACCTCTAATGACTGGCGGGTGTAAACTAGAGCTGCACGATTCTGGCCAAAATGAGAATCACAATTTGTTTTGCTTAGAGGATAGATCACGATTCTCTCACAATTCTCGCGGCGTAACATCATCTTTGACATTAAAACAAAAAAAAAAATGGGCTAACTTGACTGTTTTTTTTTTTATTCACTGAAGTGTATTTTTTTCCCAAAAAAATGCGTTTGAAAAGACCGCTGGGCAAATACGGTGCAACATAAAACGCAAAAAAAATTGCATTTTAAAAAATAAAATAATAATTTATTAAATAATAATAAAATTGCAGCAATTGACATTTTTTTCCCTAGGGTCTCTGCTATAATATATATAATGTTTGGGGGGTTCCAAGTAATTTTCTAGCACAAAAAAAAATATTGATTTTACCTTAAGAAACAAGTGTCAGAAAAAGATTTATACTTTAAGTGGTTAAACTTCCTGCATTTTGTTGTTTAAAAACTTGGCAGACTGCCTGGATTTTTTTCTTTACACACAGAAGTTTCCCTTTGATCTATACAATGTTTCTTTTTAAAAACTTGGCAGACTGCCCAGATGTTTTCTTTTGACAGCTGAGTGAGCAGATAAGTCTCTCCACTTGTTATATGAAAGAATCGTCAGAGGGGCTGAATCGAGATCACAATTTTTTAAAATTAGTGTAAACATACATGTGTTCATTTACACCCGTCTATCTCCAATCCGATCCACGAAAAAAAAAAAAACAGAAAGGGATCCATCCCCACCATGTAGGCGGATCAGAGGGTAGGCTGGTAGGCTGCTGTAGCCAGAGGGTAGGCTGGTAGGCTGCTGTAGCCAGAGGGTAGACTGGTGTAAACTGAGTTAATTTACACCTGCCGGTCCATAGAGCAGAGCGGGCTCAGTCCATGTCCGCTCTGCATAAACTGAGCAGATACGGATGTGTCACCCGCCCACTCTGCTCCATTTATCGGAAGTCCGCCCCATGTAAAATAAGACGAGAACATCCAACAATCCCAATTAGAGCTGCCAACATCCCTTATACCAGATATAGGCAACCTCGGCCCTCCAGCTTTGGTGAAACTACAAATCCCATCATGCCTCTGCCTCTAGGAGTCATGCCTGTAAGTGTTAGGGTCTTGCAATGTCTCATGGGACTTGTTGTTTCAAAACAGCTGGAGGGCCGAAGGTTGCCTACCCCTGCCTTGTACAGTTAGATAGAAAAGGAGGTTCCCCCCCAATAACTGGGACTTTAACGGCAACGAAATACAATTAAAATCCAATATAGTTTATTCAACAATGTGTAAATGTATACAAAAATGGATTTTCAAACCAATAAAAACAATGGCGGGGGCGAGCATCTGGCGCCGGATGATCCACACGGGAGGACATTCTCTTGTTCTATACCCATTGTAGAGCTGCACAATTAAATCGTTAAAAAATCGTGATCTCGATTCAACCCCCCTGACAATCTCTGTTGCAGAGTTTGCCGACTCTTTCATATAACAAGTGGAGAGACTTTTCTGCTCACTCAGCTGTCAAAGGAAAACATCAGGATTAACATCATCTTTTAATATGAAAGATGATGTTACGCCGCGAGAATCGTCAGAGAATCGTGATCTATCTTCTAAGCAAAAAAATCGTGATTCTCATTTTAGCCAGAATCGTGCAGCTCTAACTGATTGCACAAACAGTATTCTCTAAGGCCCCTTTCACACTGGGGCGGTTTGCAGGCGTTATTGCGCTAAAAATAGCGCCTGCAAACCGCTCCTAAACAGCTCGGGCTTTCACACTGAAGCGGTGCGCTGGCAGGAGAAGAAAAAATCTCCTGCAAGCTGCATCTTTGGAGCCGTGAAGGAGCGGTGTATTCACCGCTCCTAAACCGCTCCTTCCCATTGAAAGCAATGGGACAGCGCGGCTATACCGCGGTAATAGCGCGGCTATACCGCTGTAATACCGCGGCTATAGCCGCGCTATACGAGGGGTTTTAACCCTTTTTCGGCCGCCAGCGGGGGGGTAAAACCGCACCGATAGCGGCCGAATACCGCGGTAAAACAGCGCTAAAATAGCGCTGTTTTACCGCCGACGCCCCCTACCGCCCCAGTGTGAAAGGGGCCTAAGGTATGTTTGGGCTCTACGAGCCTCTCATTGGTTAACCTTATGTTTTGTATATTAAAGTTCATGTCGGTTGAAGGGTGAATCCCGCTGACATGAACGGTTTTAAAAATCGATCGGTTACTGTGAGATGCCTTTTTTTATCTTTGTATAGATTTGTTTTTAAGTCTCTGACGAGTAAGCCTGAAGAGCGACATTCCTGTGCACGCCCTCGGCTGATGTTTTTCCCTGCTCTATCCTGTTTGTGGGTTCTATGGAGGTAGGACGTGTTGTCACAGATATTCATGAAATTGTTTTGCTTTCTCTTTAATTGGCCCATGTCTGTTAAAAAGGAGGAATCCTTCAGGCATGGAGCAGTTTAATACTAATTGCTGAATCAAACACCTCCCCTACCTTCTTATTAGATCGCACACCAAGGAGAGATTTTAGGAACACTGAAGGGCGATATCCACTCATGCGCTCTCTTTCGGTGCCACAGTGAGGGACTTGTGTGGATGATTGGGGGACCCACCCGGTACAACTTTGTCCTTGAGACATAGGCGTGGTCTGTTCACGATGCTAGCGCCTCAATCCAGCAGTGAATTCTCACGATGATCGTTCTGGGTATGCTTTTTATGCAATTACTATGCTGTATCTTCCTATATCTGAAGCAACTGGTTTAAATTACTAAAAATTACTATTTATACTGTTACCGATTAATGTATTTAATTTTTATTGTACAGTGTGATCCCTTCCTGACAAATGCCCCCTGACGAAGAGACGTATTCTGTCCTGAAACGCGTCGGGCCGTCTGGACTTATATGAGAATTTATCACCATTGTCACCATTATTTTTATTGGTTTGAAAATCCATTTTTCTATACATGTACACATTGAATAAACTATATTGTATTTTATTTGTATTACGTTGCCGTTAAAGTCCCAGTTATTGGGGGGGGGGGAGTATCTCCTTTTTTATTGCTCCATGTGAAAGGGGCCTTAAGCCTGGTACAAACTATTCATTTTTTTGTTCAACCCAGTGGGCTGATCGAAAAAAAAAAAACCAAAGAGCTCGGGAGGAGCTGCTGTACTAACTAAGCTAGTACAGAAATATCCTCCGCTATGTTAGTACAGCAATATCCTCCGCTGAGCTATTGTGTTCTGACAAGGGGGACGGCCCCCCACCACCAGAACACATGGGTCATCGCCCTCAGCCATTGGCTGAGAGCGCTAATCGGATGCTGGTCGGCAGACTTTTTTCGGTCACGCCCCTTTGTCGTATATGCAGGCCGAATGCCGGCCTGTTTCTATTGAACAGGCTGATGCCGCCCGATATTCGGCCTGCATGTACAGCCCTTTAGGAGAGCCGGATACTCTCAGGTGACACTAATCAATATAATCCACCAGCATGAAAGAAAAAACAGATTCTGTCGACAACACAATTTGTAATCTTATGTAATGGAAGGTATACGGCATTACTATGGGTAGAATATAGTGCAACTGAGCATGTGCGCAAAGAAATGTCAGTTTAGAGACATTGGAAAATAAAAATAAAATCTATTTTATTAGTATATGCTTACTCTGATGGCTCATGCATGTACAGTACGAGTCTACAATACTGACACCTTCTGAGCTCTTTCGTGCAAGTGACGGCGTCTACAGCCCTCTGGAAAGTGATCCAGGATGGTAGAGCAGAGGCTGCCGGGCATTCAGGAGGCTAATCCTACCACCTCCTGAATGGAGCAGATTTTTTTTTTTTTAATCCCAAGCAGGATTTTATATTGAAATACCACACCACAGCATGAGCCAAGGGTCATGGGCACAGCCGCAGAATGCTCTCATTGCCCTTAACCACTTCAGCCCCGGAAGATTTTACCCCCTTCCTGACCAGAGCACTTTTTGCGATTCGGCACTGCGTCGCTTTAACTGACAATTGTGCGGTCGTGCGACGTTGCACCCCAACAAAATTGACGTCCTTTTTTTCCCCACAAATAGAGCTTTCTTTTGGGTGTATTTGATCACCTCTGCGGTTTTTATTTTTTGCGCTATAAACAGAAAAAGAGCGACAATTTTGAAAAAAAGCTAATTTTTTACTTTTTACTGTAATAAATACCCCCAAAAAATATAAAAAAAAGCGAATTTTTTTCCTCCGTTTAGGCCGATATGTATTCTACATATTTTTGGTAAAAAAAAAAAAAGAAAAAGAAAACGCAATAAGCGTATATTGACTGGTTTGCACAAAAGTTAAAGCATCTACAAAATAGAGGATAGATTTATGACATTTTTATTATTAATTTTTATTTTATTTTTTTTTATTAGTAATGGCGGTGATCTGAGATTTTTATCGTGACTGCGACATTATAGCGGACACATCGGACACTTTTGACACTATTTTGGGACCATTGTCATTTATACAGTAATCAGTGCTATAAAAATGCACTGAGTACTGTGTAAATGACACTGACAGGGAAGGGGATAAACACTAGGGGGCGATCAAGGGGTTAAGTGTGTCCTAGGGAGTGATTCTAACTGTGGGGGGGGGGGGTGAGCTACCACTGACATGACAGGGGGGGGGGGGGAGTCGCAGGATCCAGGGGACAAGGTAAGTAACTCTCCCTGGATACTGCGATGTGATCCCGAGCTTGGCTCGGGGTTACCGCTCTTGGTATGGAAAATTTACCCCGAGCCACACTCGGGAATACCGCTTTAAGAAGGTTAATGGGTGCAATATCACAGCCAGTGCCACCTACAAAACTCTGCAAACCAAGTTAAAATTGTCCATCTGCAAGGATAGAACTTAGGTGTGGTTGTCAGGGCAATAAAACTGTGGACTCATCTGCTTGTTTTTACAGCCCCCTGGCCACCCACGTGGCCTTACCTCTCCACCTCATCCAATCAGAGAACTCTTTGCATTCATTCAAACAATACAAAGCATTCTCTGAATAGTGCCCATGAGCAGTAACCAAAGTCCTGTGTTCATAATGCAGCAGGGCAGCTGCTCAGCACAGGACCTGGAAGCTAGTGGAGATCACTGGGGTAGTGGTGTCTATTGAGTAATTTCCAGCTTCTAGAGTTGCTCAACCAGAGTTCCACGAAAAGTCCCCAGTGGTGCCACTGCCAATCACAGGCAATCACAGGCAGCTAGCAAGTAGATCAGGTCTCTGCTCAGCTGACACATGCAGAGTAGCGTGGAAAGCAGGAGTAATGAGAACTCTTGTGGCAGGCTGCTCCCTGCCAGCTCCTCTCCCTTCCGTCTATCCCAGGTGCTTGTATGCGACATCACCTGGAATGGATGAGAGGGAAGGAGGGGCCGGAGGGGAACAGCGTGCCCATGTAATATGCCCAGCTGTGCCCCATAATGTGCTCTGCTGACCCCCTGTAATGTGCCCTGCCGTGCCCCCCCCCTGCGATGTGTCCTGCCGTGCCCTATAATGTGCCCTGCTGACCCCTTGTAATGTGCCCTGCCGTGCCCCATAATGCGCCCTGCCCCCTGTAATTTGCCCTGCTGTGCCCCATAATGTGCCCCCATGTAATATGACCTGCTGTGCCCCATAATGTACTCTCCTGCCCCCATGTAATGTTCCTTGCTGTGCCCCATAATGTGCCATGCAGCCTCCCATGTAATGTGCCCCGCTGTGATGTGTCCTGCTGTGACCTATAACCTGCCATGCTGCCCCCCCCCCCCCCATGTAATGTGCCCTACTGTGCCCCATGAAATGTGCCCTGCTGTACCCCCCCCCCCCAGTAATGTGCTCTGGTGTACCCCCATGCAATGTGCCCTGCTGCCCCATATGGAGTGTGCCCTCCTGACCCCCTGTGCTCTGCCCTTCTGACCGCTATACTTTGCCATGCTTCCCCCCCTGTTCTCTGCCCTCCTGCCCCCCGAATTGAGCATCTGTGCAGAAAGGTGCAAGCACAGGTTTCACATTTAATAGGTAAGTTTTAATATTTTATTTTTTAATGGGGTTTATAAAAATTATTGTTAAATTAACAGCTCGCTGAGCACACCAATGTTCTGTGAGCTGTAGATGTGAACGTTATTTCAGGGGTTCCCCGAGATCTCAAACTTGTTGCCAAGGCTTCCTAAGGTAAAAAGGTTGAGAAACCCTGTTCTAAAGGGATCCCACAGGTTTTATTTATATATATATATATATATATATATATATATATATATATATATATATATATATATATATATATATATATATATATATATATATATATATATATATATAATATATATATATTTGGGGTGCAACGGATCGCCATCGATCCGTGACCCGTACGGATCAACCTTCGCGGATCGGGACACCCGCGTTCCGCGGAGCGCTCTGTGGCCTCGGCCATAGGAAAGGCCGCGGCTTTGGCCTAGCTCCGGAGCGGTGGCCATCTTGGTACACCTGGCGGCCGTTTGGCACGTGATCGCTCCGTCAAATTACGAAGCGATCACTTGTAACAAACCGGCGTCATGTCATGACGCCGGTTCCTCTCTCCCCTCTGTGTACTGATCTGTACAGTGGACGGGAGAGATCGGATGGCAGCAATGCCCTGCTGCAATACTCTGCAATGCCCTGCCAATACTCTGCAATACTCTGCAATACTCTGCAATGCCCTGTTGCAATACTCTGCAATACTCTGCAATGCCCTGTTGCAATACTCTGCAATGCCCTGCTGCAATACTCTGCAAAGCCCTGCTGCAATACTCTGCAATGCCCTGCTGCAATACTCTGCAATGCCCTGCCGCAATACTCTTCCATACCCTGCCAATAGTCTGCCAATAGTCTGCCATACCCTGCCAATAGTCTGCCATACCCTGCCAATAGTCTGCCAATGCCCTGCCAATGCCCTGCCAATAGTCTGCCATACCCTGCCAACAGTCTGCCATACCCTGTTGGCAGAGTGTTGGCAGAGTATTGGCAACACTCTGTTAATATACCCAGCCAATATACCCGCCAATACTCTGCCAAACCCTGCCAATAGGGAGATTGTGGATATTACAGTGGGGGAGATTTTTTTTTTTTTTGATCCGAACCGTGACTCCTGATCCGAGGAACGATCCGAACCGTGAGTTTTTTGATCTGTTGTACCCCTAATATTATATATATATATATATATATATATATATATATATATATATATATATATATATATATATATATATATATATATATATATATATATATTCTATATTTTTTTTTTCAGGGGGAACTTGGTGGAACTCAGTTCCACCACCTCTGGCTCAGACCCTTTGGTGCCTGCTCACCACAATTACTTGTAAACACAGAAGTCTGGTTTCTGTGTTTACAAGTGACAGCTCTGCACTCTGTATGTAATGCAATCCTGGTATTTAATGCTCCTTTAAGACCCTCCTACTGTTTTCGTGAAATTTGACTGAACACACCCACTATTTGGTGTGATTTGGAGGGTGTGTGTAGGGGGAGGGGTTTTGTGGGGCCGTGGTTAAAGCGGTTGTATACCCGCAGAATTTTTTTTTTTTTTTTTACCCCTGTAAAGCAAAAGGCATAATGAGCTAGTATGCACCGCCTACTAGCTCTTTATGAAATACTTACCTTAGAAAGAGGTATCATTCTAAGGTAAGTCTATCGTCGGTATCTTACCTGGTCTACACCGAGGGAGCCGTCATGTTGCCTCGGCGTGTCCTCCGGGTATCGCGGTTCCAGCGCTGTGAGTGGCTGGAGCCGCGATGTCATCACTCCCACGCGCGGGAGATTTCTTACCCGGCAAGGTCCGGCAGTTGTTGGGCCTTCAGCCGAGAATCCCCTGTGCGCATGCGCCGCTGCAGTCAGCGGCTCATAGCAAGGGGAATATCTCCTAAACCGTACAGGTTTAGGAGATATTTTTTTTACCTACAGGTAAGCCTTATTATAGGCTTACCTGTAGGTAAAAGTTAAAAAAAAAACACTATACAACCACTTTAAGTTCCAGCACCTATTGTTTGAGAAAAATAAATAAATAAATTATATATATATATATATATATATATATATATATATATATATATATATATATATTTACACTGGTCCCAGCTGGATCAATATAACTATGTATAAATATCCATACCAGGAATTCCTTTTTTTTTTTTCAAAGAAGAAGAGGTGCCTGCACGGTAAGCAATGGTTATGTACTCTGTAGACTTCATTCATCGTCAGTCTATGTATAAAACGTTTGGTTCAGCTTGTGAAGGGATAGGAGTGTCAATGTGAAACATTATTTCTTTTCATATTTCTCATATATACATTTTTCATATATGTATTTGCTGTAGACCTTTATCATGTTTACAGTAGATATTCATCCTCAGCCTATGTAAAAAAAGGAGTGGCTGTGTATACATGGGACACAGGAATGTCAATGTCACCTGGAGTAAAAGGTAATGTATGACTTCTGTTACACTTCATGTTTTAAAACGCAGTACAAGAAAATCTAAGGCCAAAAAAACAGCAAATGTATTCCTCTAATAGATTGCATTTATTTTAAGAATCAAAAATAGATTAATAGATTCTTAAATTTAGTAAAGATATGACTGCCCGGGCCAAATTATTTTCCCAGATGCAAGTTATACACCTTAGACCAGTGGTGGTGAAATTGAAAATTGCAGAGGACCTCAGGTATGCCCCTGACACTTCATGAGGGCCGCACAATAACACTGCGTTTTATGTGCTGAGGGGCATTGCATAAAATTAGACAGACCCTTTACACTGAACAGGCTGTAATGCACATGAGCCCCCAAAAATGTGGCTGCACCATACATAAATGCACACTAAAAAGAAAGTGGGAGATAAATAAGCCCCATCATTGGTGTCAGTGGTCACAATCAAAACCCTTAGCATTGGTGTCAGTGGTCACAATCAAAACCCTTAGCATTGGTGTCAGTGGTCACAATCAAAACCCTTAGCATTGGTGTTTGTGGCCGCGTCAATAACCTCAGCTTTGGTGTCAGCAGCCACAATAACAGCACCCAGCATTGGTGTCACTTGCTGCAATAATAACCCTCAACATTTGTGTTAGTGGCTTCAATAAAACTCCCCCACCCGTAAGGTACCATGGAATATGTAGCCCTTAGAAATGGAGGAGAAGCTGCAAAGCATGCAGGGAATGCAGGAAGTTGTGGAAAGAGATGGCCCATAGACAGGCAGCACTTCAGTGTTTCAGAACATTGATGTCTGTCTGAATACTGCACATTGGTAGAGAGGTTGTAGGTGCTTCGTCATTTATTAGTGTGACTGGTCATGGGTTCAGGGAAAGGTAGAACAGACCATATGTGATTTTGGGGAGAAGTAGAGCAGGTCAGTCATCAGTTTGCAGAGAAGTAGAGCAGGTCAGTCATGAGTTTGGGGAGAGGTAGAGCAGGTCAATCTTGAGTTCCGAAAGAGCTAGAGCAGGTCAATCATGAGTTCAGAGAGAGGTACAGCAGGTCAATCATGAGTTCAGAGAGAGGTACAGCAGGCCAATAATAGGTTCAGAGAGAGGTACAGCAGGCCAATAATAGGTTCAGAGAGAGGTACAGCAGGTTAATCATGAGTTAAGAGAGAGGTAGAACAGGTTGGTCATAAGTTTGCAGAGAAGTAGAGCAGGTCAGTCATGCGTTCGGAGCGAGGTAGAACAGGTGGATTATGAGTTTGGTGAGAGGTAGAGCAGGTCAATCACGAGTTCGGAGAGGGGTAGAGCAGGTCAAGCATGAGTTGAGAGAGATGTAAAGCAGGTCGGTCATCAGCTTGCAGCGAAGTAGAGCAGGTCAGTCATGAGTTCGGAGAGAGGTAGAACAGGTCAACTATGAGTTCAGGGAGAGGTAGAGCAGGTCAATCATGAGTTCAAGGAGAATGGTAGAACAGGTCAATCCTAAGTTCGGAGAGAGGTAGAACAGGTCAATCATGAGTTCAAGGAGAAAGGTAGAACAGGTCAATCCTAAGTTCGGAGAGAGGTAGAACAGGTCAATCATAAGTTCACAATGAAGTAGGGCGAGTCAGTTAGGAGTTCAGGGAGAGGTAGAGCAGGTCAGTCATAAGTTATGTTTACATCATTACTTTACATCACTTTAAAGATGACTTTAGGACAGGAGTGCCCAACCGCTGGCCGGCGGGCTACATGTGGCCCGCGGCGCCCTCCGATGTGGCCCGCCACATCTTGCTCTGAGATCGAGGGTCAGCAAGCCCGCGTGTTCCCGACCTGCCATCTTCGAGCATCAGCGCGAAGAACGGAGCCGCCGCTAGAGGAAGCAGAGCCAATGCTTCCTGTATAGCGCCGTCTCCTTCACATGCGGAGTGATACCAAATGTACTCCGCCTGTGACAGGAAGCATCGGCTCTGCTCTGTTCTGCAGCCGCATGCTTCTGTCACACTAATGCATGGGAACCCGCGATTTCGGACAGCAGCCAGCAGTGCCAGAGCCAGCAGTACCAGTCACCAGTACCAGCCACCAGTACCACAGTACTAGTACCAGCCAGCAGTATTAGTACCCACCAGCAGTACCAGTGCCCACCAGCAGTACCAGTACCCACCAGCAGTACCAGTGCCCACCAGCAGTACCAGTGCCCACCAGAATTACCAGTGCCCACCAGAATTACCGGTGCCCACCAGAAGTACCAGTACCCACCAGCAGTACCAGTACCCACCAGCAGTACCAGTACCCACCAGCGGTACCAGCCAGCAGTATGCGCAAGCAGTACCAGTACCCGCCAGCAGTACCAGTACCCGCCAGCAGTACCATTACCCACAAGCAGTACCAGTACCCACTAGCAGTACCAGCACCCGCCAGCAGTATCAGTACCCACCAGCAGTACCAGCCAGCAGTACCAGTACCCACCAGCGGTACCACCCAGCAGTACGCACAAGCAGTACCAGTACCCGCCAGCAGTACCAGTACCCGCCAGCAGTACCAGCCAGCAGTACCATTACCCACAAGCAGTACCAGTACCCACCAGCAGCACCAGCACCCGCCAGCAGTATCAGTACCCACCAGCAGTACCAGCCAGCAGTACCAGTACCCACCAGCAGTACCAGTACCAGCCAGCAGTACCAACCAGCAGTGCCAGTACCCCCTAGCAGTACCAGTACCCGCCGGCAGTACAAACCAGCAGTACCAGCCAGTGGTATCTGCCAGCAGTACCAGCAGGCAGTACCCAACAGCAGTACCAGCCCTGGAGGACAGCCAGCAGCAGCCACCAGTTATAACCACCTGGGGACACCAGCAACCAGCTGCAGGAATCCTGAGGGAGAAGTGAAGATCAAGGTCAGTTGAGGAGCAGGTAAACCGCTGTGCATCAGTGTGAAAGCAGCCTTAGGCCCTTTTCACACGATCGGTCTAATCGGGTCTGCCTGTCTGTTTTTCCGGCGGACCCAATCGGACCCTCCATTCACCTCTATAGAGCAGCAGATGCAAACGGACTCGTGTCTGCTTACACCCGCCTATCTGCAATCCGATATTAAAAAAACAGAAGGGGATCTGTCCTCTTCTGTCTGGGCAGATCGGAGGGCCCTTAGGGTAGAGCAGGCTGCATCTGTGTCTGCTCTACATATGCAGAGTGGACACAGACCTGCCATCTGCACGCTACGCTCATTGTGGCCCGCGACCTGTTACCAAGTCGTTAAAGTGGCCCTAGCTCCTCAAAAGGTTGGGCATCCCTGCTTTAGGAAATATGAGTTTCCCAATATAGTTAAGCTAGAAGAAATGAAAAAACAGCACATAGACACTTCAATTTTTACTTTCCATTGTACTTAAATGGAAAATCTGAGGGCTTGCTTTGTACTGCAGAGAGTATGATGCTACATGGGGGCATTGCTAGACCATAGCGCCCAGAGATTATGACCCAGGTCTTACTTTTAATATAAGGATAATACATTTTATACATTATACAGTTTTTTGAACATTGTATAAATTATCTACTTTTAAATCCATCTTTTCACCATAAAATAGGTGGATGGGTTTCTGTAGTCCTCAGAGATAACAAGGAGTAATTTTGTCACCATAAAGTCACCATTACAGTATTTAGTAGGGGGTCGACAGATTATCAGAGTGGCCGTTAATTGGGTGCCAATGTTCACATTTTTCAAATAAATTGTATCGGTCACAGATAATACCGATATTGGTCAGTCCCCATCCCCCCCCCCCCCTGCTCGCTGCAGTCTCTGTCAAGCTCTGTCAGCGGTGCGGCAGGCAGCAGAGAGATGACATCATCTCTCATTGCCGGCCTCGCATCACCCTTGTTCCACCCCTACAGCAGAGCCACGAAGGTTGCTCTTGACAGAGCTGCAGCCGCGGGTGAGCAGAGAGATCGTTACATCATCTCTCACCGCCCGTATGTGGAAGTTTACCTGCTCGGACGCTGCCAAGGAGAGGCTGCCAGAAGTATTGTAAGTAGTGACAAGCTGCATATGGGTGGCAGGAGACAGTGGCAAGTGACATGCTGCATCTGGTGGCAGGTGACGGTGATGTACAGAATAGCGGCACCTGATATCGGCTGAAAAATCGGTATCGGCCCTGAAAAAACAATATCGGTTGACCCCTAGATTTTTAGACCAAATCATTTTTGTTTAGTTAAAGCTGAACTCCAAGCAAAAAAAAAAAAAATAAAAATAAAAATGTTCTCATATACAGTGGGGCTGTGCCTGCACTGCAGGGGTCAACTGCTGGTTTTTGTCTAGGTGACTGGAGAACGGAGATATACTTACCTAATCATCTGATCTTCCCTGGCCAAGAATTGGTTCCTGGGGCTCCTGCCTACCCACGGTCTAGCAGTCTTGTGGGGTGGATTGTTCCTCACATCCATAGACCTGCTCTGGATGTGAGGACATCGACAGCTCGGCAGCAATCCACCGCTGGATCGTGGGGGAGCGCCGTTTGCAGGTGGAGCAGAGGATGGGGGGAGATTAAGCTTTCTTCAATCCCCTGGACGAAAACGAGCAACTGACCTGAGCAGTGTGAGCACAGCCCCACTGCGTAGGAGAACTTTTTTTTTTTCCCGGAGTTGGGCTTTAAAAAGATAATATTAGACTTAGTAGAGTGGAGTCTCTATAGGGTGGATAACTAGAGACCCAAATACTGTATATCACAAACGGAAGTGAGGGGGGGGGGGGGATAACACATCCCAAAATGCATACCAAAATACCCTTGATATACCCGGTACACATGTGAACCATTACATCTACATCTGATTTTTTGTGAGTTGGACCCGGTCGATAAACACCACGGTTACTTCTCTTTTATTGCATATTCTTCAATACATGTAGTTGCATTCTCTTATATTGTTATTCTGTCTATTCAGAATGAACGCTGTGACTCCTCCATCCAACTGAAGAAGCGGCATTCCACGAAACATGTCAAGGAAGTTTGGATACTCCCCATAGTTCCCAATATACTACTAGTATATTATAATAATAGTAATAATAATAGTAATAATAGTAATAATAGTAATACTACTAGTGTGGGTTTCTGTATATCGTTTGGTTCTTATGCATTATATATCGTATTATATATCGTATACAGTATATCCACTGCGAAATGGAGGCTAAAATAAGTGATGTGTGATTTTTACAAGTTTTGTTTATAAAATGTTAAATAAATATTTGATGCTTTTTAAATTACTGCCTTGTGACTCCTTGGAGTGCCAATAAAGTTAATTTGCTTTTCTAAGGTTCTATTTTGATATATTAAAGACTTTGATTTGAAACATCATGGTATCCTCCCAGCCCCTCAACATTTTAATCTGGGTGCCCAGAGGTGCCCCTGGTCTATCAGGACACTGGAAATGCCCCTGTTCCTAAAGTTTGATAAATCTGGCCTATATGCAACCACTGGCAATCAGTATGGAAGCCGCCACTGTTGGAAAATGTTCATTTAATTGTTAAAGCGGAGTTCCAGACAAAAATGGAACTTCCGCTTTTCGGAACCCTCCCCCCCTCCAGTGTCACATTTGGCACCTTTCAGGGGGGAGGGGGGTGCAGATACCTGTCTAAGACAGGTATTTGCACCCACTTCCGGCATAGACTCCCATGGGAGTCTACGCCTCTTCCTGTCCCTCCGCGCTGTCTCCTGGGAAACACACAGCTCCCAGGAGAGAGCGGGGACCAGTTACGATGCGCAGCGCGACTTGCGCATGCGCAGTAGGGAACCGGGAAGTGCAGCCGCAACGCTTCACTTCCCGATTGCCTCACCTAGGATGGCGGCGGCAGCTGCCGAGAACCGAGCGGGTTCTCGCCGCCGCCTGCCGACATCGCTGGACCCTGGGACAGGTAAGTGGCCACGTATTAAAAGTCAGCAGTTGCAGTATTTGTAGCTGCTGGCTTTTAATATATATTTTTTTGGCGGTGTGGGTGGACTCCCGCTTTAAACTGTGTAAAAAAAGAAAAAAAACTAAATTACAGAAATGCCTCAAAACTATTTTCTTATAAAACATTCCAACCTTCTGGCTTTAAGAAACAGTTAAAAAAAGAAAAAAAAAAAGAAAAAAGAAAACTGTAGTCAGTTGCAACTGTTTTTGCAGATCAAGCAGAGGGAAAAAAATATTATGGAATCACTGTGTACTTTGCAGTCCTAAAACAAACATCTGCATCAGATTACATCCTGATGATTTTTAGCCCACTGTAACTTTGTTTTTTTCTGTATATGTGTTAATGATGGTTTTTGAACAAATAGTACAAACAAAATGGGAAGGTTGTTAAAGCGGTGTTCCATCCACTTTTACAAGGTGGCCTTAAACTAAAGACCTCCACCCCTCGTTTATGGATAGCTATACTTTTTTTTTTTTTTTCATACCTTTTTTGAAGTACTAAGTTCATTCTAGCTCGGCCGCGGCGCAGGACGTCATGTCCTCTTCTGCAGCGAGCCCTCCTCCACCCCCCCCCCCCCCCCCGCTGCCTTCTTGGACTTGTGTGTATCCCAGAAGACGAGCTGGCCATTCACAAAGCGCCACGCGACTCGCGCATGTGCAGTAGGAAACTGGTTGTGAAGCCGGAGGGATCGACTGCAGGTTCCCCATGGTTGGCATGGCGGCGCTTGTACCCGAGGCGGTGGACGATGCGGCCTCGGCGGGCTGACATCGCGGGCTCCCTGGACAGGTAAGTGTCCTTATTGAAAGGTCAACAGCTCCAGTACTTGTAGCTGCTAACTTTAAAAATAAAAAAAATAAAAAATAAAAACTTTTTTGCGGTTGGAACTCCGCTTTAGGCTGCAATCACACCCGAACGTTTAATTTTCAGGGCATTTTTAGGTATTTCACACCTGACATCATCATAAAGTGGTCCTCCTCTTCCTGTTTTGTGGGTAGTGTTGGTGTGGTTGTGAAGGTCACGTTTCTGTGTGCTCCTTGTGTTCTCTCTGATTTTTGGAAGATGTCTGCAAAGAACGGTTTCCTCGCCATGTGCAGCGGCTGCACGACTGATGCTGGAGGAAGAAGAGCAAGAAAACAAGCGCAGATACCGGGTCCATCCTGTTATTGCCAATAGAGAACAGCGTTGGCCAGTTCTGGGCAATGTACGGTGATCTTCGAGTGCATGAAGAAAAATTCTTTGAGTGCACATAGATGTCTGTTAAAAAGCTGGGTTGATCTCTCCTCAACCACGCAAAAGTTTGTACAATCTCAACAATGTTCGATCGATTATTTATCTACTAACTTTTCATAGTCTATCCTATAGTTTTGATGAGTTGTTGGGTTACTCTCTTCACATCTGCAGAGAGAAGACACCTATTTTCAGAACAGTATTCCGCTGGTGGAAAGGCTCATCATCACACTGAGGTAAGCAACATCAACACACCTCCCCGCCACACTCCCCATGCCCTCTCTCCAAACCCCCATCTCCCACCCCCTACCCCTCTCTTACATAGTTACATAGTAGGTGAGGTTAAAAAAAAAGACACAAGTCCATCAAGTCCAACCTATGTGTGTGATTATGTGTCAGTATTACATTACATATCCCTGTATGTTGCGGTCATTCAGGTGCTTATCTAATAGTTTCTTGAAGCTATCAATGCTCCCCGCTGAGACCACCGCCTGTGGAAGGGAATTCCACATCCTTGCCGCTCTTACAGTAAAGAACCCTCTACGTAGTTTAAGGTTAAACCTCTTTTCTTCTAATTTTAATGAGTGGCCACAAGTCTTATTAAACTCTCTTCTGCGAAAAAGTTTTATCCCTATTGTGGGGTTACCAGTACAGTATTTGTACATTGAAATCATATCCCCTCTCAAGCGTCTCTTCTCCAGAGAGAATAAGTTCAGAGCTCGCAACCTTTCCTCATAACTAAGATCCTCCAGACCCTTTATTAGCTTTGTTGCCCTTCTTTGTACTCGCTCCATTTCCAGTACATCCCTCCTGAGGACTGGTGCCCAGAACTGGACAGCATACTCCAGGTGCGGCCGGACCAGAGTCTTGTAGAGCGGGAGAATTTTATAGTTTTATCTCTGGAGTTGATCCCCTTTTTAATGCCAATATTCTGTTTGCTTTGTTAGCAGCAGCTTGGCATTGCATGTCATTGCTGAGCCTATCATCTACTAGGACCCCCAGGTCCTTTTCCATCCTAGATTCCCCCAGAGGTTCTCCCCCCAGTTTATAGATTGCATTCATATTTTTGCCACCCAAATGCATTATTTTAAATTTTTCTACATTGAACCTCATTTGCCATGTAGTTGCCACCCCATTAATTTGTTCAGATCCTTTTGCAAGATTTCCACATCCTGCGGAGACGTTATTGCCCTGCTTAGCTTAGCATTGTCCGCAAATACAGAGATTGAACTGTTTACCCCATCCTCCAGGTCATTTATGAACAAATTAAATAGGATTGGTCCCAGCACAGAACCCTGGGGGAACCCCACTACCCACCCCTGACCATTCCGAGTACTCCCCATTTAGCTCCTTCTCTCTGGAACATGTTACATGTTCCACCTAGGGTTGCCACCTGTCCAGGATTTACCGAGATAGTCAGGGTTTTGAATCATGTGTCCGGGTTTCAGGCTGCCTGAATCCTGGACACATTATTCAGACAAGGGCTGTGGCTCTCCAAGTAACCAAGACAGTCACATAAAAATCTGTTGCCATCCAGGAGCTGTGGGCGGCTGTCTGGGGACAGGTTCGGCATTACTGGGGTGAGGGGCGATGATGTCAGCAAGAGCAATTTGGCCATACACGCTGTTCACCGCGGCGCACTTCACGCTCTGCATTACTACTATTCTAGGGCCACCCACAGGTGTTCCAGGTCTTTTATAAAACTATAGTATAGGCTATGAGAAAATAAATTGCCTTGCACTGCTAAAGTGTTTGGGTCTGGCTTGGAGAGAATGTGGCAACCCTAGTTCCACCCGATGTGTGGACATACAACACGCTCCCAATGCTGCATCTCCTGCCCACCCCCACCCCTGTGGCAGCCATATGGGGAGGATTTCCCCGTACTAGCTGACACTAGCAGTGTAGGGACGCACCCACATGGCCACGTCACAGCTCCGTGTGAATGACCACAAAACCAGACCAGTAGTAGTTCTCAATGAGCTGGGAACCCTACAGGTAAGCGGATATACTGATGGTGTGCTGGAGACCTGCATGGCATCATTGATCTCGTGATCGCTATGCAATGATAAGCTCCTGCATGCAAACAAAAAAGTAAAAAAAGATGCCCTTTTTTCACCTTAAAACAAGAAAAAAAAAAATATAATTTTATTAATATGCCCCTGTGGTAAAAAAATCTGTGACTGTGATCGAACCACCACTATGAGAAGAGGAGGCTTACCGGAATGTTTGAACACGCCAGAACATATGCTCTGCGTGTCAAACAGGCTTTGAAATATGATGAGTAGATGCAGGAGATATGGATTTCTCTGTACTGAAGACTCCCCCGCTCACATCCAAGTAAGGACGCGTGGAAATTGGCCTCTCATATGTAGTGGTACTCCGGCATTTACAGATGTGAAGAGGCAAAGGGAGAAGCAAAAAGGGACCCAATAGTGTAATTCAGTATAAAAAAGTTTGAATTTGTTAAGAATTAAAAACACTCACATGATTGTAGATAGGAAAGCGCTTATGTTAAATCAAAAGGCAGCAGTGGGGACCTCCCCGACGCGTTTCGTCTTCCAAGGACATCGTCTGGGGTGTCCTTCCACTGCTGCACTCCACAAATATATAACAAATGTGACCCCCGATATGACAAATCCAGTCCACAAGTGTCTGCAGTGAAATAACCGAGTACTTCCGGTACGCAAAGATGGCGCCACCGCGTGCGTCTCAGCGTGCGTTCCATAGTGTATTGTGGCCAATAGGGAGATGTGCTCACCGCCAATCAAAAATGAGAGGGGAGGGAACGCGAGTCGGAGGGAGCCGACCAGATGCGACCAGCCACTCCACCTCCAACGCAGGCACTTAAGTGTGCACCGAACTACGTCACTAGACAGACCAGCTAGCGGGCGCATGCGCAGATGGAAGAGATGAACATCCAAAGGGTACATTGGCAAGTGATGAGCATCGCATACTTCGACGCACACCACGCACCACACGTCCCGCATCCCAGGCATAAACAACCACCACCCAATGTCGCCAAATTAAAACCATCTTCGCTAGACACTGGAATATTCTTAAAAACGATCGCATCCTCAGTCCATCATTACCGGACCAAGCCAAAGTCCTTTTTAGAGGGGCACCTACGTTGCAAAATAAGATAGCCCCTAATATCATAAACCCTCCCTCACTTTTTTTCGTGAACTTACAGGTTTTTTTCCGTGCAGAACATGCCCAGTTTGCCAACACAACTCAGGAGTAGGACGTAAGGTAGTGCAATTTAGATCAACTGTCACCAACAAACAATATCCCATTAAGCATTTCTGCACGTGTGCAACCCACTATATAGTGTATCTAATTACTTGTCCATGTGGGGTGCAATATGTGGGTCGCACTATACGCACGTTTTCAATAAGAGTCGCAGAACACATTGCCTTAATTAAAAGTGGTGACACGAAACATTCTGTACCCAGACACTATAGATCACACCATGACCGTAATCTCAAGGGAACCACTTTTCTGATACTTGACAGATACATTGCCCCTTGGAGGGGAGGAGCCAAAACTAGGGGAGTCTCACAATTGGAGACATACTGGATCTATGAATTGCGTTCCTACTCGCCTTTCGGCATGAATATAGACTACTCCTTCATCAGTAAAGTGTAAACCATAATATGGTCATATTGTGTATATATACCCATATATGAATGTCCAGTTCATGAGGAGTTACCCAAAATTATTTTTCGGGCTAAGTAGTATATTTTCATTTATGTTTGCATCCATCCAATATAGATACGCGGGTTTTGCTGTGTCCTCTGATTGACTGTAGCCTTCGGCTTCGAACATTCATTTTTTTTGTTGTTGAATGGATGCAATATATTTCTCTTTTTTAATTTTTAATTTTTTTAAATTTTTTAATCATTTGGTTTCCTATAGGAAGAGTTGAGGGAGGTCACCTACGTACCATTCCCCTCTATCTCCATTTTCTCGATACTTTGCTCCACATAATTTTTATGTTTCTTCGCTACTCCTTATTGGAGTGTCCCCCTATTGCTGAGATGTCACTTTTGCCATTTCCTCTTCTGCTTTTTTTCTGTTGTACGGCCTCACGTTATACGTACATCATTGCACATGCGCAGTTGCACAGTTGTTTATGCCCGGGATGCGGGACGTGCGGTGCGTCGAAGTATGCGACGCTCATCACTTGCCGATGTACACTTTGGATGTTCATCTCTTCCATCTGCGCATGCGCCCGCTAGCTCGTCTGTCTAGTGACGTCGTTAGGTGCACGCTTACCTGCCTGCGTTGGAGGTGGAGTGGCTGGACGCATATGGTCGGCTCCCTCCGACTCGCATTCCCTCCCCTCTCATTTTTGATTGGCGGTGAGCACATCTCCCTATTGGCCACAATACACTATGGAACGCACGGTGGAACGCACGCTGAGACGCATGCGGCGGCGCCATCTTTGCGTACCGGAAGTACTTGGTTAATTCACTGCAAACACTTGTGGACTGGATTTGTCATATCGGGGGTCATTTGTTATATATTTGTGGAGTGCAGCAGTGGAAGGACACCCCAGACAATGTCCTTGGAAGACGAAACGCATCGGGAAGGTCCCCACTGCTGCCTTTTGATTTAACATAAGCGCTTTTCTATCTACAATCATGTGAGTGGTTTTAATTTTTAACAAATGCAAACTTTTTTATACGGAATTACACTATTGGGTCCCTTTTTGCTTCTCCCTTTGCCTCTTCACATCTGTGAATGCCGGAGTACCACTACATATGAGAGGCCAATTTCCACACGTCCCTATTTGGATGTGAGCGGGGGAGTCTTCAGTACAGAGAAATCCATATCTCCTGCATCTACTCTTCATATTTCAAAGCCTGTTTGACACGCAGAGCATATGTTCTGGCAAGTTCAAACATTCCGGTAAGCCTCCTCTTCTCATGGTGGTGGTTCGATCACAGTCACAGATTTTTTTACCCTTGGATTGACACGTCTTTCCTCACTGGAACTTTTGTCATAGAGTCTCATAACTTGAAATATATAGACTGGCACCACACATTTATTGAAATTCCAGTCGCACTGTTACTAGGGTTGCCACTTATATGGTCACTTAATTTTTTATATTACATATGTTTCATTTATAGTGTCAGTTTCTATGCCACTATTTACTTTGTTATTCAATGTTTCTAATTTTTAGATGTTATTTGGGCCTTTAGCCCATTTTGTTATAGCACTACACTTTTTTGTTTTCATTTTTGCCTCTGCCATTTATCCAATTTGGTGTGTTGTCTGATTGATATTAGGGGTAGTGCGAAATTTTCTACACTTATTAATATCCCCCTAAGCTACTCCCCTTCAACCCTAACCTCCTACTCCCTACCTCCTCCCCTACCCACTATGAAGAAGAGACACATATACACAGATGTTGCTTAACCGCTTCCGGACCAGCCGCCGCAACTATACTGCGGCAGGTTGGCTCCCCAGCGCCAAACCATGTAGCTGTACGTCGGCTCGCGGGGGTCCGGATAGCAGGCGCGCACACCAGCTGCACAGCGGGGGTGCCGATGCTCGTGGCTGACGGCCGCAATGACCGCCGGCTACGAGCCATCGTGTGCAGGAGACACAGAACAGGGACGAGTGTATGTAAACACACACTTCCCTGTTCTGACAGGAGTGACAGATCGTGTGTTCCTGTTAGCTGGGAACCACGATCCGTCACTTCCTGTAGTTAGTCCCCTCCCCCTTCAGTTAGAATCACCTCCCAGGGAACACAGTTCACCCCTTCACCTCCCCCCTAGTATTAACCCCTTCACTGCCAGTGACATTTTTACAGTAATCAATGCATTTTTAAAATCGCACTGATCGCTGTATTAACGCCAAAGGTTCCAAAAAATGTGTCAAAATTGTCCGATTTGTCCGCCATAATGTCACAGTCACGAAAAATAAATAAAAAAATAAATCGCAGATCACCACCATTACTAGTAAAAAAAAAAAAAATTAAAATGCCATAAATCTATCCCCTATTTTGTAGACGCTATAACTTTTGCGCAAACCAATCAATATACGCTTATTGCGATTTTTTTTTACCAAAAATGTGTAGAACAATACATATCGGCCTAAACTGAGTAAAAATTTGCTTTTTAAAAAAAATTGGGATTTTTATTATAGAATAAAGTACAAAATATTGTTTTTTTTCAAAATTGTCGCTCCTTTTTTGTTTATAGCGCAAAAAATAAAAACCGCAGAGGCAATCAAGTACCACCAAAAGAAAGCTCTATTTGAAGGAATAAAAAAAAAAAAAAAGGACATCAATTTTGTTTGGGTACAACGTCGCACGACCACGCAATTGTCAGTTAAAGCGGCGCAGTGCTGAATCGCAAAAAACGCTCTGGTCAGGAAGGGGGTAAATTCTTCCGGGGCTGAAAGTGGTTAAAGTGTACTTGTAGTGCACACATTTATTTTTTTTAAACTGTATACTTTATTAGTATAGAACATAACATAAAATAACAATATAGTCAATTCCCTTCAGTTCTCACCCTCCAGAGGAGATTGGGCAGACTGATAGAAAGGCAACAGTATACCCGTATGTTAGAACCAAGGCATGTAGAATACCAACTTTTATTGTCACACAAAACATTGTACCCGAGGCAGATCTATGGATGGTGTTGAGAGTGGCAACCTCTGCCTGGACCAGGCCTGGTGAAAGTGAATGGGACTGTCGGTGAGCCAACGGCTGGGTCCGAGGAGGAACCGCTGCGGGACAAAGATGACAGTTGCCCTTTATCGAGTTGATTCAACCACTTGCTTACTGGGCACTTAAACCCCCTCCTGTCCAGACCAATTTTCAGCTTTCAGCGCTGATGCACTTTGAATGACAATTGCGCGGTCATACAACACTGTACTCAAATGAAATTTTTATAATTTGTTTCCCACAAATAGAGCTTTCTTTTGGTGGTATTAGATCACCTCTGTGGTTTTTATTTTTTGTTCAAAAAAATGTAAAAAAAAAAACAAATTTAAAAATTTTTTTTCTATATTTGTAGCAATAACTCACGGTGGAGCTGCTGATTTAAAGCGGGCTGTTACCGTCACCTTTTTACCTGTAGTTTCACCAATACCAGACTTAGAGTCCACGTTGAACTTCTTATTTGACAATGTAGGCACCAGTCACTTTAGTACTTTTCCAATGCTTTAATGGGAGATAACTGGAAGAAGTAGCAGGAAAGAGGTAGAAAAAGAGTTGCAGGGAAGTTCAAATACCTTTTCTTGGTGTAGCACTAAGGAATTGAAATCTCAGGGATGAATGTATCTTCAGTTCAGGATTAAATCTTTGCCCCCCCGGGTAGGTCTCCCTCACTAACCTAGCAGCCGGAACGCAGCACGAACAGAAAGTCTGAAAGTCTGTACAATCCTCTGCCACACGATGTAGTAATTTTAGATGAACAGCAACACAGAACCAGAACCAGAACCTTTAAGCCGACCCGGCAGTACTATGCGGTAGGTTAATTTAAGATGTGTCCTCCAATTGAGTCACCAGGCCCCTCTCCAGACCAGCGCTCAGCATGATCCTTCCAAGATGGGTCCTCCCCTGGATTCTTCCCAATTGTCCGGCTTCTTCCCGCAGGACAGACAGCCCAGGACCATCTCTGCAGTAGTTGTAGTAGGCCCCAGACAGACTTCTGGGCCCACCTGCAAGCTGCAGCAACGCAGTCCTCCGGCTCGAAGGACCACGAGGTAGGACTCCTAGCACATACCTGGTCGGCCAGGAGGGCCAGCAGGTGGAAAGAAAGAGACCAAAAAAATATGGCGTCTGTCCCTTAAATACCCCTTCCCAGAATGCACCGCAGGGGACAACCTCTGCCGAGTTACTTCTGAGAGAGAAGAGCACTCATATACTTCAGCTTGTTGCTTTCCAACACCGACCTACGGTAACAACGACACCCGCAGGCACAATGTGGAACTGCACGCAACACAGCCAAACCGGAAAAGAGGCTAATTTAACAATAGACTGAATCTGAACCATGTACAGTACAGATGACCCACTAAATTAACATAAGCGGTAGATTTAAAAAATCTACCAGCGCTACATATTATTTTATAAAATTTTGCAAACAGGTAATTTTTCTCCTTCATTGATGTACGCTGATGAGCTGGCACTGATGGGCACCGATAGGTGACAGTGATGGGCACTGATGGGTGGCAATAATGGGGGCACGCGCAGGAAGCGTGCATATGGCGGCCTCCCTGAAATTCAGGTCTTCATTCGGCTATAGCGCGGACGCCAAGTGGTTAAATCAAGCTATTTTACTGGTGATATAAATCATGATTTAAATCAAAACCACCCTGACTGTGGAAGATTGGCCGAAAGTGATATTCAGCGATGAATCTCCAATCTGCATTGGGCAGGGTGATGATGCTGGAACTTTTGTTTGGTGTCGTTCCAATGAAATGTATGAAGACGACTGTCTGAAGAAAACCATGCAAATCTCCACAATCATTGATGATATTGGGTTGCATGTCAGGTAAAGGTACGGGGGGGAAGAGATGACCGTCATTAAATCTTCAATAAATGCACAAGTTTATATTGAGATTTTGGACACTTTTCTTATACCATCACTTGAAAGGATGTTCGGTGATGAGGACATCATTTTTCAGGATGTAATCTGATGTAGATCTTTGTTTTAGAACTGCAAAGTACATGGTGATTCCATAATATTTTCCTTGGAATTGAGTGATTCCATATCTGCTTGATCTGAAAAAACAGTTGCAACGAACTACAGTTTTCTTTCTTTTTTCTTCTTTTTTTTTTTAAGTGTTTCTTAAAGCCAGAAGGTTGGAGGGTTAAAATTAAAATAGTTCTGAGGCACGTCTGTCATTTTTTTTTAAACACAATTAAACAATTGAATGAACATTTTCCCATACTTTTTTGCCAGGGGTTGTAGATACAGCAGAACTATACAAAGAACGGGAATAATATCTACACTCACCGGCCACATTATTAGGTACACCTCGCTAGTACCGGGTTGGACCCCCATTGGCCTTCATTCTTGGTGGCACAGATACAACAAGGTGTTGGAAACATTCCTCAGAGATTTTTCTCCATAGTGACATGATAACATCACGCAGTTGCTGCAGATTTGTCGGCTGCACATCCATGATGAGAGTCTCCCGTTCCACCACATCCCAAAGGTGCTCTATTGGATGAGATGTGGTGAGTGTGGAGGACATTGGAGTACAGGGACCTCATTTTCCAGTGGTGAGATGATTGGAGCTTTGTGACATGGTGCATTATCCTGCTGGAAGGAGCCATCAGAAGATGGGGACACTGTAGTCATAAAGGGATGGACATGGTCAGCACAATACTCAGGTAGATCGTGGTTTTTAAATGATGCGCAATTGGTACTAAGGGGCCCAAAGTGTGCCAAGAAAATATCCCCCCCACCATTACACCCCCCACCACCAGCCTGAACCGGTGATACAAGGCAGGATGGATTCATGCACCAAATTCTGACCCCACCATCTCAATGTCGCAGCTGAAATCCAGACTCATCAGACCAGGCAACGTTTTTCCAATCTTCTATTGTCCAACTTTGGTGATCCTGTGCGAATTGTAGTCTCAGTTTCCTGTTCTTAGCTGACAGGAGTGGCACCCGGTGTGGTCTACTGCTGCTGTAGCCCATCTGCTTCAAGGTTCAGTGTGTTGTGTGTTCAGAGATGGTATTCTGCATACCTTGGATGTAACGAGTGGTTATTTGAGTTACTGTTGCCTTTCTATCATCTAGAACCAGTCTGCCCATTCTACTCTGACATCAACAAGGCATTTTCCTCCACACAACTGGATATTTTCTCTTTTTCGGACCATTCTCTGTAAACCCTGAGAGATGGTTGTGTGTGAAAATCCCAGTAGATGAGCAGTTTCTGAAATACTCAGACCAGCCTGTCTGGCACCAACAACCATGCCACGTTCAAAGTCACTTAAATCCCCTTTCTTCCCCATTATGATGCTCAGTTTGAACTTCAGCAAGTTGTCGTCACCACGTCTAGACGCAAAAATTCATTGAGTTCCTGCCATGTTATTGGCTGATTAGAAATTTGTGTTACCAAGCAACTTAACAGGTGTACCTAATAAAGTGGCCGGAGAGTATCGTGATCTTTATTCTAAGCAAAAAAAAAAATCAGGATTCTCATTTTGGCCAGAATCGTGCAGCTCTACTTTACACACGTTACACATAGTTCAACCTTTTCCCAGCCAATGTCATTAGTACAGTGACAGTGTATAGTGTTAGCACTGATCACTGTATTAGTGTCACTCATGATGTCAGTGTCTGCTAGTCAGTTCCCCCCCAGCATCAGTTAGTGTCAGATTGAACATTGCATTAACACAGTCCTGTTATAAATTCGCTGATTGCCAACATTAACCCTTTCATGACTAAGCCTATTTTTGAAATTTGGTGTTTACAAGTTAAAATCCGTATTTTTTGCTAGAAAATTACTTAGAGCCCCCAAACATTATATATATATATTTTTTAGCAGAGAATTTAGAGAATAAAATGGAGATTGTTGCAATATTTTATATCACACGGTATTTGTGCAGCGGTGTTTTAAATACAAATTTTTGGAAAAGGGACACTTCCATGAATTTTAAAAAATCCAAACAGTAAAGTTACCCCAATTTTTTTGTATAATGTGAAAGATGATGTTACGCCGAGTAAATAGATACCAAACATGTCACGCTTTATAATTGCACGCACTCGTGGAATGACGACAAACTATGGTAGCTATGAATTTCCATAGGCGACGCTTTAAATTTTTTTTACGGTTACCAGGTTAGAGTTACAGAGGAGGTCTAGTGCTAGAATTATTGCTCTCGCTCTGACGATCGCGGCGATATCTCACATGTTTGATTTGAACACTGTTTACATATGCGGGCGCCACTTCCGCATGCGTTTTCTTCGCTGCGCAAGCTCGTGGGGACGGGGGTGCTTTAAAAAAATGTTTTTATTTATTTATTTTATTTATTTTTATACTTAGAAATTGTGTTTAAAAAAAAAATGTTGTTTTTTTTTACTTTTATTGCTGTCACAAGGAATGTAAACATCCCTTGTGACAGTAATAGGTGGTGACAGGTACTCTTTATGGAGGGATCGGGGGTCTAAAAGACCCCCAATCCCTCCTTTGCACTTCAAAGTATTCAGATCGCCGAAAACGGCGATTCCGAATACTGTATATTTTTTTAAAGTTGGCGCCATTGGCAGCTGAGTAAACGGGAAGTGATGTCATGACGTCGTTTCCGCGTTTACAATTAGAAGGCTGGAACAAAGCCATTCATGGCTTCGTTCCAGCCCGCCCACAGCCGCCGGAGGCAGCCGATTGGACACCGGGCCTCCCGATCGCATGGGAGGCCCAGTAAGAGCGGCGGGAGGGGGGTGTCCCCTCCCGCTCCTCCGGTATAACAGCAGAGTGGCTTTTAGACGCATCGGTTGTTATATACGGATAGCCGATCGCCCGCTCGAAACAACGGTACCGGGATGATGCCTGCAGCTGCGGGCATCATCCCGGTATAACCCCCAAAAGCCGAGTACGCATATCTGCATACGGTCGGCGGGAAGGGTTTAATAATATTTAAAAAATTCAGTATACACATATATACAGTGGTAACGGAAAGTATTCAGACCCGCTTAAGGCCTCATTCTCACTCTTCGTTGATCTCCGCTGAGCCGGCGGATGACAGGTCCCTCTCTGCTCACTGAGCTGGGAGGGGCTTGTCGAGCGTTGCTGGTTTCTATGGAGAGATCAGACGAAAACGAACAGCATGTCCGTTTTTATCAGATCTCACCCGATCCGATAGCGACGGATCTGAACGTAGAGGCATCCACTGCTGACATCCATTCGTCGCTCCATAGACTAGCAGGGAGCGCCCGTTGAGGTCCGCCGACAAAACTGACAGGCGGACCTGAACGGTTCGTTCGTGTAAAAGGGGCCTTAATGTTTCACTCTTTGTTATATTGCAGCCATTTGCTAAAATCATTTGAGTTCATTTTTTTCCTCATTAATGTACACACAGCACCCCATATTGACAGAAAAACACAGAATTGTTGACATTTTTGCAGATTTATAAAAAAAAAGAAAAAAACTGAAATATCACATGGTCCTAAGTATTCAGACCCTTTCCTGTGACACTCATATATTTAGCTCAGGTGCTGTCCATTTCTTCTGATCATCCTTGAGATGGTTCTACACCTTCATTTGAGTCCAGCTGTGTTTGATTATACTGATTGGACTTGATTAGGAAAGCCACACACCTGTCTATATAAGACCTTACAGCTCACAGTGCATGTCAGAGCAAATGAGAATCATGAGGTCAAAGGAACTGCCTGAAGAGCTCAGAGACAGAATTGTGGCAAGGCACAGATCTGGCCAAGGTTACAAAAACATTTCTGCTGCACTTAAGGTTCCTAAGAGCACAGTGGCCTCCATAATCCTTAAATGGAAGACGTTTGGGACGACCAGAACCCTTCCTAGAGCTGGCCGCCTGGCCAAACTGAGCTATCGGGGGAGAAGAGCCTTGGTGAGAGAGGTAAAGAAGAACCCAAAGATCACTGTGGCTGAGCTCCAGAGATGCAGTCGGGAGATGGGAGAAAGTTGTAGAAAGTCGACCATCACTGCAGCCCTCCACCAGTCGGGGCTTTATGGCAGAGTGGCCCGACGGAAGCCTCTCCTCAGTGCAAGACAGATGAAAGCCCGCATGGAGTTTGCTAAAAAAAACACCTGAAGGACTCCAAGATGGTGAGAAATAAGATTCTCTGGTCTGATGAGACCAAGATAGAACTTTTTGGCCTTAATTCTAAGCGGTATGTGTGTAGAAAACCAGGCACTGCTCATCACCTGTCCAATACAGTCCCAACAGTGAAGCATGGTGGTGGCAGCATCATGCTGTGGGGGTGTTTTTCAGCTGCAGGGACAGGACAACTGGTTGCAATCGAGGGAAAGATAAATGCAGCCAAGTACAGGGATATCCTGGATGAAAACCTTCTCCAGAGTGCTCAGGACCTCAGACTGGGCCGAAGGTTTACCTTCCAACAAGACAATGACCCTAAGCACACAGCTAAAATAACAAAGGAGCGGCTTCACAACAACTCTGTGACTGTTATTGAATGGCCCAGCCAGAGCCCTGACTTAAATCCAATTAAGCATCTCTGGAGAGACCTAAAAATGGCCGTCCACCAACGTTTACCATCCAACCTGACAGAACTGGAGAGGATCTGCAAGGAGGAATGGCAGAGGATCCCCAAATCCAGGTGTGAAAAACTTGTTGCATCTTTCCCAAAAAGACTCATGGCTGTATTAGATCAAAAGGAGCTTCTACTAAATACTGAGCAAAGGGTCTGAATACTTAGGACCATGTGATATTTCAGTTTTTCTTTTTTAATAAATCTGCAAAAATGTCAACAATTCTGTGTTTTTCTGTCAATATGGGGTGCTGTGTGTACAATATGGGGTGCTGTGTGTACAATATGGGGTGCTGTGTGTACAATATGGGGTGCTGTGTGTACAATATGGGTGCTGTGTGTACAATATGGGGTGCTGTGTGTACATTAATGAGGGAAAAAAAATGAACTTAAATGATTTTAGCAAATGGCTGCAATATAACAAAGAGTGAAAATTTTAAGGGGGGTCGGTAATGTAATACTGAAAGTTTTCATAACTATAGCTTCATGTATAAATTAAAAAAAATCTTCAAAAAGGAAACCAATGTTTTATCACAGAACAGAAGATGCAAATTAGAAACGGAACAGCTAAATTTGGATTTTCTGCATGAATGATTTATTTTCATGGGTTGCGACTTCACTTTGCAGAAAGATACTTTGTGTATTTGGTGATAGAGGGTGCAGCAGGGATAGGCAACCTTTTGCCCACAGTGTACGGAAAAAAAAAATTCAAATAAATCAAGAGTGCCAGCTACATAAAATAAAAATAAAAAAAAGTCAACGTCACACTTTCAATAATGAAAAGGAATGTTTAAATAGTAAATGCTGCAAATAACTTGAATAATAGCAAGAAATAAACATTGAGCTTTGCACCTTCACATCTCGGATCACCCCAAAATCCTGGACCTTCGCACCTCAGATTGGCCCCAATCCCTGCACCATCACACTTCAACTCACCCCAATCCCTGCACCATCACACCTCAGATCAGGCCCAATTCCTGGACCTTCACACCCCAGATCAACCCTGGTTCCTGCACCTTCATACCCCAAGATCACCCAAATTCCTCTACCCTCGCACCACAGATCACTCTATTTCTACACCTTCAGATGCCAAATAAGCCCCAATTCCTTGCACCATCACACCTCAGATTACCCCAATTCCTGCATCATCACACCTCAGATCACCCCAAGTCCTTGCACCATCACACCTCAGATCACCCCAAGTCCTGCACCATCACACCTCAGATCACCCCAAGTCCTGCCACCATCACACCTCAGATCACCCCAAGTCCTGCACCATCACACCTCAGATCACCCCAAGTCCTGCACCATCACACCTCAGATCACCCCAAGTCCTGCACATCACACCTCAGATCACCCCAAGTCCTTGCACCATCACACCTCAGATCACCCCAAGTCCTGCACCATCACACCTTTAGAACACCTCAATTCCTACACCTTCACGCCTCTACACCATACTCCTCTCTCCCCATCCTAATAGGTGATGCTTGGAACATTTCTGTCTTTTGCATTTATCGGGTCATTATTGTGCCTGGCACAGAAAGTCCAAGTACAAAAGACACTAAATAAAACAAGCGGAGATTAATTAATTACCGTATTTAATCGGCGTATAACACGCACCTTCATTTTATGAGGGAAGTTTCAGGAAAAAGCTTAAAACTTCAAATAGAGAACTTTGAAGCAAAATAAGGGTCACAGTCCATCAATGCACCCTGATCAGTGCCCATCAGCAGCCTCGCCGTTGCCTATCAATGCACCCTGCACAGTGCCCATCAGCCTCACCAGTGCCCAATAATGCAGCCTGTACAGTGCCCATCAGCAGCCTCACCAGTGCCCATCAATGCAGCCTGCACAGTGCCCATCAGCAGCCTCTCCATTGCCCATCAATGCAGCTTGCACAGTGCCCATCAGCAGCCTCACCAGTGCCAATTAATGCAGCCTGCACAGTGCCCATCAGCAGCCTCTCCATTGCCCATCAATGCAGCTTGCACAGTGCCCATCAGCAGCCTCACCAGTGCCCATCAATATCCTCTCCATTGCCCATCAATGCAGCCTGCACAGTGCCCATCAGCAGCCTCACCATTGCCAATTAATGCAGTCTGCACAGTGCCCATCAGTAGCCTCACCATTGAACATTAATGCAGCCCACTAATGCAGCCTCACCATTGCAAATCATTGCAGATCCCTGCTCATCTACAGCCTCGTCAGTGCCAGATTACTCAGCGCCACGATCCCCTGTGTACCCGGAGTTCAGTCACACACAGCCCAGCTCCTGTGATAAGACAGAACAGTGGTCCAATACTGGGCCAGGAGGCGGGGCTGAGCGTGACTGATCGCCAGGTACGCAGGAGATCGCGGCTTTGTGTAATCCGGCGGCGCCCGCCCCTCATTCCACTCAGACAGCAGAATCAGCGTATAACACGCACACACGATTTCCCCCTGATTTTCAGGGGGAAAAAAAGTTTTGTTATACTTCAATAAACACGGTAATTTAAAAAGAAAAAAAAAAAAAAACACACATTTCAAAAGCCAACTCAACAAAAACAACCAATGGACATCATAATAAAAGTGCATTGTGTCCCATGGCAAAAAAACAGACAAACTTACATTCTTATGGTAGGGAAAAGAAAATGAAAAAGGAGAAAAACCTTTCATCCTACCTACAATCTATGATCTTGGATCCTCTTTGATGCCAAAACAAACGGACCGCATCCTACAGTTGGCCCACATGTCTTCTCCACCAAGAAGAAAGACTCACACCTGGTTCTACTGGTTAGACTACGACTCTTTATGGAGCTAATCTGCTCAGGCTAAACCACCCTGAAAGACCCTACTGATGACATGCTGAACTTTCTAAAGCCCCCCTCTGTCCCCCCTTTTTCTAAATCCCAACGTCTTTCCTAACATCTACCTCTTTCTCCCCCACTCATTGCCACCTACCACTTACCTTTCCTTCTTTGCTGACCAAACCATCCCAGTAAACTGACCCCTCACCTTCTGTTTTCTCTGCCCCAACCCTCCCTTTCCATCCCCTAATCCCAATCCCCACCCCTACCTAAAGCTGCCTTTTGTCCCCCCCCCCAAACTACCCCCCCCCCATCACCCGACAAATTCTCCTCTCAAAGTTCCCCACAAGCCTGTCTATACCTACTTCACCTTCCACATATCTTCTGCTTTGCTGACGTATAACAAAAAGTGAAAGAAAA